>CM076582.1:323392174-323597613 GCA_034641835.2 Pinus albicaulis
CTCTGTCTCAATTGGGTATTCCTCGAAACTGACATGCATGCAACTATTAATAGTGAATTATTAGTTATTTGATTGATCACTCATTGTGAATTAAATCTAATTTAATTCATTGGACCTCTCACTAGCTCATCACTCAGTTAGAACTAGTTAAACTGATTTTAACTCATTTAATTGAGTTAATTACACTTGCACCCCACTAATGCATCAAATTCAACTGGACCCCAAAAATATTAGAATCCCTCTAGATGCCTCATATTAGACCCTCAACTCGAATTTCTTGAGCTAACTCGGTCATCATGACTTAATTAACTGACACAATTTGTTATGAGATGAAATTACAATTTATTGTCCAATTTATTTAAGGGAAAAATAAATTAGATGCCCCACATTCCTCACTCTTGGTGCATCAAAATTCCTCACCAGTGTGGGTGCATTTTTTTTTTGTCCTTTCTGGCTTCCAATCTCACTGTTTCTTGTTGCAAATTTCAACATTTCAGAATTTGATACGGCCTTCACACAAAGACACCATTGAAATCACATGCCCAAATTCTCATGAGAAACCTCTCTTAAGCTTGATCTTCCAGAAGAGAACCAACAATATGCCATCCTACTTCCTAGCGCAAACCGACCATTAAGGTATGCAACATTATTCTGAACCCTCACATGATGATCTTGCTCTTGGAGGATGATCATGACCTCCCTTTAGCAACCCTTACTCGGCCCTCGTACTCAACCTACTTTAGGACTACATCTCTCTTCACCCCCTTGATGTGCCAGATAGTGGGAATACATGTCAAACATGCTAAGATGTGCCAAGTGATAAGGCATGCCAAGATGTGCAAGGGTGTGTCAATGCGTGTCAGGGACTGTCAAGACAAAAAAATGGAGAAAAAAGTTAAACTACAAGGAAATGAACACATAAGAGGGTTAATAAGTCATCAATTTACCTTTTCCAAGAGGGGCATGCTAGGCACACCAACACTAGGTGGAAATAGGTGCCAAGTGCAAAGTCTTAGTGCATTCTAAGTGCCAAGTATTCCTTTGTTGCTTCTCATCTACTTTCCAACAATTTATCATCACAAATAAATTTAATATTAAACCATGCTAAATCATACCAAGGCATCTCAACATATTCCATACATGCTAAGACTTTCCAAGCGCCAACACGTGCCAAGCGCCAATATGTGTCAGGGACTAGTGTTATGCATGTTATGAAGTGGAAGGGAATGTTGAAGAGTGCTAAGGTGTGCTAGAGAGTGATAACGCATGTTGATGAGTGTTAAGGAGTAATAGGAAAAAACATTAAGGGAGCACCAGGTAAAAATTCATGGAAGTTAATGAATATGAGGAACGTGTACTGCCAGAGACTTGTGTTAATGGTTAGTGTTAGTTGTCATGCCAAGGAGGGAGTGACAAGGTATGCTAAGCATTGGTAAGGCATGCTAGGGAATATCAAGGCATGTTAAGAATTCCCAAAGTGTGCTTGGGAGTTCCAGGGTGTGCTAATTATATCATGTGCCAATTAATAGTGCCAAGATATGCCAATACATGCTAGGTGCTAAGGATGTGGCATAGGGTGCTAGGGTATATCAATATGTGTCAAGGCAACAAAAGGAAGAACCAATAAGAGGGTTAATAAGTCAGGACTTTATCTTTTTGAAAAGGGGCATGCTAGGCACACTAATAATAGGCCCCAATACATGCCAAGTGGCATTGTGTGCCAAGTGCTAATGTATGTCAATGCATTCAACCAAGGTGTTCCAGGGCATGCTAGGGACTATATGCAGCATGCCAACACATGTTAGGAGAGTTCCATGTTGTGCTAGCGCATGCCACCATGTGCTTGGACGTCAGTGTCATCACAATATGTTCTAGGTACAAATATGTTCCAAGACATGTGGGGTGCTAAGAAATGTTAGTGTGTGCCAAAGCATTAATTTAAGGTGTGCCCAGATTGTTGAGGATTGTTAGGTCTTTCTCATTAATAGAATTGTCAGAGCTCGATTATGTATTAAATAATATATTTCCTACACACAACAATGGAACTTTATCTAAATGGAATTTGATAGATAATAAACTTAATATATATGAATCATGTGTTGACTCATAGGAAATCTCTATTCGACTATACATTACTTGAGGGAAATGAGCAAAATCTATTTTTAGATTATGTCTATTTTTGAACTATATGGAGGCATGGGTTAAGGGATTCAGTTTTGAGATTCTTGAAGTATGTGTCATGTTGGTAAAAATAGATGGACTTCTATTTTTAGACATATAGGTCGAAGTCTATTTTTAGACTGCCTGTCTAAAAACAGGGAAGTCAAATATTATTTACCCTTAATAATATTTAGACTATAAACAGCAGTTTACTCTCTTGGAGCACTTCAGTTCAAGCTGCAGAGGTGGCTCATGCATCTGACAGAGGAATCATGTGGTTCCCAAGGGTTTTATGGCATCATTCATGGTTGACTTCAGTTGGACTTCAGTGGCAGAAGTTTGGAGGAGTTAATGAGACAGATAGTGGAGTTGTGTTCTGTTTATTTTAGTTGAACTGATTGAGATTAGTTTAACTAGCTAATCAATTAGTTATGAGTGAAGTGAATTAAATATTATTTAATTCATTAATTAGTAACTCATTATTCAACTCAAGAACACATCAGTTCACTACAGTGTATGATCAGTTCAGTGGAGACCAGTGAAAGAGGTAGATGAAAGGGTGGAGTTAGCTATCAGTTGTGACTATATTGTTTCTATTTGCAACACACAGATAGGTGGAGTAAGCCCATGAGGATTGCACAGTTCAGGCTGGTGGTTTATCTATATAAAGAGGCCATCCCATAGCATTGAAACAAGCATTAGAGGCAAGGCAATTGGCGGTGAGTTTTGAACCAGTAACCTGTTCAAAACTGAGCTAGATTGTGAGTAACTTCATGAGAAAGTACTGAGTACTTGTGAGGAGTATTGTACTGAGTTAGTTACTTGATTTTTCCATTATAATATACACAATAGCTGTGGGGTTTTCAGCTATAAGCTTTCCCCATACATACTGTGTTAATGTGTATGATGATTTGATGTGTTATCGCTTGATTTTATTTCCGCATGTGTGATGATCTGAGTTGATCTGAGTGGAAGAGATTATGCTTTGTGTATGAAGTTCAAATAGTATGTGACCAGGATAGTCTCGGTGGATAATTAATCATTATTCAACAAATTTCTACATTTAGGAATTCAGTTCATTATTTTGGGGATTAGTTCCTCAAGTCATGGATTCGACCCCTGACCTTGGGAGAATCATTTCTTGGCCTATGTCTTCCACCTTCATTCTAATTTCATGGGTTGGATGTTGTTCTATTTATCTGATAACACTATTGTATCATACTTTTGGTAGGAATTTATTGACAGAGTTGCAACTATTTTGGTAGGATTCTTATGGTACTGTAATTTGACATAGTTTCTTCTTCTATTTACATATGTATGAATTTTTTGTAGTTTCCATGATCATGTCACTTCTATAATGTGTTGATTCTTAAGTGAGATAATAATAATTCGTGTTTAAATGATCTTTTTTGGGAGAATCATCGTACTTGTGTTTCATTTCTTCAGTTAAAAAAGAATCCATGTATGTCATGCTCTTTTTAGCACCTCACCAGTCTAATTCACTCCATAAAACCTCCTTAAAGTGTTAAAGTACCTACCTACCTTGCCCCATCATATGTCTGCAATTATTGGTCCCTTTACCCTGGCCTAATTTTCTCTTTGACCTAATTCACTCATCCAACACCCAGATCAACCAATCAAAACCCCTGTGCTACTATACCTAGCCTAAAACCTAAGTGATCCAGCCCTCTTAGCTATGATCCCTTGGATAGAGCCCTCTCCTGCCTACTACAGCTAACTACTTGGCGAGAGCTTGGTCCTTGGTTACCTTTCCTAGTCTCTTCTCAGCCTCGGAGATCCGGTGGAGTGATAACCAATGGTTCTCGAAATGTCTAACTAGTTCTCCCGATATTTGCTCTGGATGGTTTATGGAAAAAACTCTTTTTCTATGCTCTAAAAATAAAAAGGTAAAAATGATTTGTTTTGACCTCTTTTTATAGGTTTCAATGAATAAAATAATATTATTTTCTTTATTTTCACCCTTAGAAGTTAAATTTTGAATGTTTTTCATGATTGAGTTCAGGTGATTGTAATTTTTTGAGTTTCTGTGGAGGGAACGGGTTATGTTTGAAAATGAATCATTTTGACAATGAGTAGAATTTTATCACTTTTTCTGGCTTTTAAAAAATATGATAAATCGAAACCCTAGAGTCCTCTTTTAAACCCTTTTCAGACTCTCTAAACATGAAAATATCGGCGAGCACTTGATTATTTGAACTCGTTGAAGTAAATTAATAGTTGTCTATTCAGTATAATTTCACCCCTTTCTCGGATTGAACTAGACTATTTATGAAAAAGGTATACGTTGACAAAGCATGGTCAACATATTTCTCTCCTACATTATTTTATCATTTTTCGGGTTTGAGAGACTAAATTTACGATAAAGAAAACTACGAAGTTTACTTATGTTTTTCTTTTGGCTCCCTAAAACTTAAAAACACTGAGTTAATCCTATGTTGGACTCGTTAAAACTAAAGAGTGCAAGACCTATCGATTACAATAGGGCCGAACCACTCCTTTTTAGGTTTCGTTAAAAATAATGAGATGAACTCGTCTGAAGGATGAGCTTACACGAAAAGTAGATGTTATCCTCCTCAAGCTTGACAAAAATAAAGAGTTACTTGCTAGTAATGGTGGGGGAAAATGTGAGAAAAAGAATCCATTTTTTATTCTTGTTTTAAAAAGAAACATTTCGCTCTTGACCACAACACTTTGTTGCACTCGTGTTTAGGCCGGGTAATCCTTTTGTCTTATAGTTAATCAAATCTCATTGAAATTATTTAGCCGGTTTTGGGTATTATCTTTAAATAAAATGCTTCCAATACATTTATAGTGTCGTTATGTGTTCAAGAGAAAGTTCGATTTCAAATTCACCATTCATTGAAAACATTTGTCTTCATTCGCATTCACCGTCCCTAAGTTAATACTTGCAAAAAATTTCTTCAAAACTTGACGTAATGGTTTCGTGTCATAGGTTCTCTTGTGACAGATCACTTTCTATCGACATCAGCTCATTATCTAGAAAGCTGATTTAGAATCCTATCAATACCTTGGAATCTACATGCCTTAATGGTAGGTTTCTCACCTTCGACGACAGGTTCTCATCATTGATCTTCGATCAATTGATTCTATGAGTGTTCAACTTTAAATCATTCATTGACACTTCATAGATTCTGTTGAATTACTTTGAGATCCATTGTCAGTATTGATGGTTTCTCTCACACTTTTTAACATTTTTCATCATTGACTGGTAATCAAGTGGTTTCTACCATGTTCAACTTCGATACAATCAATCGCATGGATACATTTGTACTAGTTCGAGAAGCGGAAATCAAGACCCTTGAGCTAGTTTCAACCATCTAGGCTGCGAGGAGTTATGTATTCATGATAAAATAGGCCTCTTTATAACAAATGGTTGTACCCATACCGTGTCTACTTTTGATGTAATGGTAAAGTCATATTTGTACTAGAACATTTAGTTAGTTTTTCTCTGAGTATGGGAATTCCTACCTCAGTGATGATTCTATATATATATTTATTGAATGTTTCTTACAAGTTTTCGACTGGTGTCTCCAATCCAATCCTTGGAATGATAAAGTGCATCACTGTCTCAAAAACTTTCTCAGACTTCGCACTTTAGGGGGAAATTTGTTACACATCATTTTGTCACCATATTTGACTGTCATTATGGACCTATGATCTGAATATGCGCAGAATTTTTAATGATATGCAATATCCCTCATAAGTATTATAATTGTGTTTCTTATGTGCATAGGAATCTTACTGAGCTTTCATATTATCACAAGAATTTCTTTTTGTTGTCTTTCAATGTGTAATTCCATGAAATAGTTGTATACATGAGACCAATAAGCCCATGAAAGGAAAATACATCATACATCAAGACACAAACCATTTGATGAAGGAGTTCACCTTGCCTGGGCTACATCTCCTTGAATCAGCTCTAAGGCATGATTCATTATTATTATGCTCAAATTTCAAAATGAAAAGTACATCAATGAGTTGAATTGAAATGGTAAGTTTCTCCCAAAGAGAAGCAACTCCTCCAAAGTCCCTTTACGATACACTCACTGACCTATAGTCAAGCCTGAAAATATCAGCAACACATGGGAATCTTACCAAGATCCCTTACTCAAATATGAAAGAGCATCAAATTTGTACTTCAATAACTGCAAGTACATCAACAGTATTTTTCTCTAAAACACATAAAGAGAGTAGATGAGAAAAATGCTATAGCACTGTTGCCAAGCTTCTACTGTAAACATATGGAATCTGGAAGATCCCTACAATATCATCTCCATCTCAAAATCCCCCAAGAACTGGCTCAATATCTTAATGATCCATACACCCTCTTGGTTCAACCTACAATTTAAAATTGAATATGTGCTCTAAATAGAAAACAGAAGTTACCAATGGATTTAGAGCATCCATAAACCCTTGAGTAGCCTCTTTTGGTTCTTCAATTGGTCTACAGGTCCTTTAGGCATGACCTCCTCTCCTAGTGGTCATGGGCATATTTTTTCTTCAAGTGGAGAAAACACCATCAAGAAGTGTTCCTCTATCGCTGAAACCTATTCCATTGACTCCATAATGCTCAAAATGGCTACCTAGCCTCTTCCTATACTCAATTTGGTCGAAAACTATCCAGGTTATGACATCTGATAGTTTCTCCTAGAAAACATCCACCAAATCTGGAATTCTGCCAGACAACTCCACTAAAAGTGGAGCTCTGCCGAATTTTTCACAACGCCAAATTAGCCACCACATTAAACAGGAGTTTAATTAATGGTTAACTGAGGTTTAGTGTGTGATTAGCGGTAGTGGCTAGCACTAATAGCGTAATTAGGTGAAGCTTTGCCCATGGTTTCCGCGTTGTGGTTGTATGGAGAGGGGGTTGGCCCCACGGGACTGGATCTATCCTCCCCTACCATCAGCATATGTATTAACATTCAAATAGTAGTGGTGCCCCATGTCTATTAAGACATAATATGGTGGCGTGATGGTAAATCGTGGGCATGGTGTGCGGAAGGTTGTGGGATCGAGCCCTGTGCCTCCATAAAATTTTACCATACTGTATATATGTTTGACCTTTGACCCTTAGCCACATTTCCTCCTTTGGGAGGGGCACGTGGCAGTCTACAGGGCTATCCATGTGTTAGCTCCTCATTGGCTATCCAACAACTAATCCAATTTCGCCATCACACCCAAAAATGACCAATTGGAAGAAGACAAATGTTAACACTTGAGAAACCCACCTAGAGAATATTCCAAGGAATATTCCCTAGAATACGCTTTTTGATGACTGGACTGTACAGATGCATAGTCAACATTCCTGTCAGCACTTTCTCCAAATTTTTCCTGTTCTTCATGGTGGTTAGCAGGCTCTAACTCCCTCATACAGAGTCAGATTTTGACAAAAAAAAATTGTGCCAGAATCAGGGCAACAAGCCAATCGTGGTCGTTCAAGTTCCACACTGTTCGAAAATTTTGAATTTTGAGTAAATTTTTGCCCCTGATTTAGATTCTAATCACACCTTCCAACTAACAATTTTTTCGACCCACAAAAGCTAGTTATCTCTGAGAGCTCAATACTCTTATGTCTCCCAAGTTCTATCATCTTGATTCTACTTAGAGAAATCATCATGACAACGACTTTGGTCACTGACATGCCTTGTCTTGCCAATGGCTTGGCTCTTCAATCACTATTCTCCTTTTTCTAATAACCCAAATATCCAGCACTTCTTTCCGATGTAACACTTTGTTGTACCAAAGAGATCCCTCTGTGCTTGGAAAGCTGACTTGCCTTCCCACTCAGAATCATACTCCTCCTTTTGCAAAAACATGCACTTGATGCAAGCTTCTCTTTTGGAAACCACTTTTCCAATAAGCCCATCTGAGTGAACTACAATAGTGAATTCAAACACTAGTAAAAATAAGAAAATAAATGAACATTCTTTTACCTCCACGATTCCAAATTCCACGTCTGGAAGAATGCATTCACCATCTCCTTCTCTTCTTGGCGTCAACACATAACCGTTCTACAATGACTGCAAAATTTTTCTGGCTAAAATTTCTTGGACATCTTGTCTCAAACACAACCATCAATATGAAAAACACATCATGCGAGAAACATAACCTAACGACATATCCTCTTGTGCCTCAAAAAGCAAAAAATTTCACATCATGTGAACATAGACATGTACTCTCACATCTTGGTGTTCAAAATCATAGACCAAACACAAGTTGAAAAAACATGCCTCTTCAAGAAAATGACTCTCAAGTCAAGTATAAGCATGTGAAACAACTTGATGATTATTTTCCCAAAACAAAAAGAATTCACATCATGAAACACTTTGTCAACATCTCCATTTTCATCCTTGGAGACAAAATAAACTCTTCCAAGTCGATATGGCATGCATGAAACACACAATCAACACATGTCAACACTCATGCATGTGCAAATGATCAACACTCTCAAGTTGACAACATACATGTTAAACAAAGAAATCAACCAACACAATTCAATTACTCATGCATGTTCAAGCACTATGGAACCATCAAAAATCCATTTTTCATGCACACAAACTCTCATGCATGTATACAATTCTTCAAATCTCTCACAAGTACAATCATAAGTACAAGACATCCATTCATATGTACATGTACTTAAATCTGAAATGAAATTTTTTTCGTTGCAATAAAGTCAGTCAACATACTCGACTTTCAATCACCTTCTTGGTGTAAACATGCAACATACAATGTAAAGGAACAAACCATTTCAGTGGCATCTATCCAAAGAACCAAACATGTACAAGATCTGGATATAAATTCCAACACCTTGCTTCTTCATGTCCTCTTTTGTGACAGTAGGTACATGATACCCATTCGTTGTCATTGGAAGACCATTCTTCTGGTGCAACATACCGCAAGCCTTCATGCTTAGGCCTTTATTTCACCTCTATTGGGTTCTTGATGCCTTGTTTATTTACACCAAGACCTAAGCCTTCTTGGTATCCCATATTTTCCAAGATATTTGACCCAATAACTTTGTTGTGTCTTTCAAAGTCTACAAAATAATTTTCATCAATATGTGCATATAAATAAGAAGCATATGCATGCTCACCATTTATCTCATCTCTTGATTGAGACACAAAGATGGTTTCATACTCCTTCCAAATTCTCAAGGTATTCTCTTGGACTGTTTTTTCTTCTTCTTTTAGCTCCTCAACATAAAATTCCGATTGAACCTCTTCCACATCATGTGGACAAAAAGCACAAAAATTTCCATCTTCCATCTTGGAAGGATTTTCTACATCAGAAAATTGCATCAAGTTTATAGAAAATAAAGAAGTTTGTGGTGAAGATGGTGGTGAAACACCATTCCTTTTACCTTCTTCTCTTGTGAGACTTGTAGGATCTTCTTCTTGAGATATGCTCTCGAAGCCTCAATACTTTCTAAAGGTGAAACATGAGGTGGAGCTTGTGGCATCCCTAGCCTCCTTCTCCTTGTTCCTACTTGGGAAACTATACCAACAAGTTTTCCTTCTCCTCTCCGGAGCTTCAACCTAGTAATAATTTTCACCTTACAAATAGACAACCCTCTTTGCACAAAGAAACACAAGCAACAATGAACCTGAAGCTTTGATACCATCTTGATCTGAATATGGTAAAAAAATTTAATGCTATGAAAGCTCCCTCATCAGTATTAAAATTATGTTTCTTATGTGCATAGGAATCTTACTGAGCTTTCAGATTATCACAAGAATTTCATTTTGTTGTCTTTCAATGTGTAATTCCATGAAATAGTTGTAGACATGATAACAATAAACCCATTAAATTAAAATACATCATACGACAAGACACAACCATTTGATGAAGGATTTCACCTCGCCTGGGCTACATCTCCTTGAATCAACTCTAAGGCATGATTCATTATTATTATGCTCAAATTTCAAAATGAAGAGTACATCAATATGCTAAATTGAAATGGTAATTTTCTCCTAAAAAGAAACAAATCCTGCAAAGTCCCTTTACCATACACTCACTAACCCATATTCAAGCCTGGAACTATCAGCAACACATGGGAATCTTACCAAGATCCCTTACTCAAATATGAAAGAGAATTAATTTTGTACTTCAATAACTGTAAGTATATTAACAATATTTTTCTATAAAACACATAAAGATAAAAGATGAGAAAAATGTTACAACACTGCTACAAGGCTGCTACTACAAACATATGGAGGGTGGAAGATCCCTGCAAAATCATCTCCATCTCAAAACCTTCAATAAATATCTCAATATCTGAATGATACATACACCCTCCTAGTTCAACCTTCAATTTAAACTTGAATATGTGCTCTAAACAGAAAAAAATAAGTTACCAATGGATTTACAGCATCCACAAACCCCTGAGTAGCCTCTTCTGGTTCATCGGTTGGTCTACAGATCCTATAGGCATGGCCTCCTCTCCTGGTGGCACTGAGCATATTTTTCCTTCAAGTGGAGAAAAAACCATCAAGAAGTGCTCCTCTGCCTCTCAAACATGTTCCAATGAGTCTAAAATTCTCAAAAATGCCTAGTTAGCCTCTTCTTATACTCAATTTGGTCGAAAAATGCCCAAGTTATGACATCTGATAGTTTCTCCTAGAAAACCTCCACCAAATCTGGAAGTCCGCCAAATAACTCCACTAAAAGTGGAGCTCCGTCGAATTTGGCACTCCTCCAAATTATTCACCGCATTAAACTCAAGATTAATTAATGGTTATAGAGGTTAACGCTAATAACGCAATTAGGTGAAACTACGCCCATGGTTTCCGCGTTGTGGTCGTACGAGGAGGGGGCTAGCCCCACAGGGCTGGCTCCCTCCTCCCCCATTGTCACCATATGTATTAACATTCAAATAGTGATGCAGGAGCATCTGACTCAACAACTTTATTGTAAATTAGTAGAAATAGGGGTCTTGTATTTTCTAGAAAATTGGATTCTCATGTAAATGATTTATTTGGAGTTGAGCGATTTAAAATAGGATTAATTAAATATTGAGAGGATTTTTGTAAATGTTCTCGAAAGAGAATATGAGAGGTTTTAGAATTGATTTTATTTTCTAAATTATAATTAGTTTCATGAATCTGGGGATTTATGAGAGTCCTTAGGGATTAAGTAAAGATTTTAGGATTAAAGAGGATTCTTAGGAATTTGGTGAGGAAATAGAGAATCTGAAACCATAATTTGTTTCAGAAACATTTGTATAAATTGTAAGCCTCAAAGGCATAGAAAAAATATAGAGAGAGAGATTCGGGATCATATAGTTAAGGTTTGGATTGGGAGCCTATGGGCAGTAGGAAGAAAGAGGCCACGGATTGAACATCAGGCTAGAAAGGAGAAGTTGTGTAAATATTTGGTAAACATGTCATTACTTAATTTTTGAGTTATATTGTGTACAACAAAATATTGTTTTTATGTACCAGAGCATGCATTTGTATAATATAAGTGTGCAGGTGTATTTTGGAAAAACAAGAGATAGAAATCAAATTCTATGAAATCGAATTCACAAGGAATTCGATAGACTCCTTTTGGAAATTCGAATGACTGTAAATGAAGTTCATTGAAAACATGAAATTGGATGATTTGAAGAAGTCGAATTCAATCGAATTCAATTGGGGTTTTATTTTATGGGAAATAACTGGATGAATGAAATCCAAAACCTGTACATTGACTTGTGATTGAAGCCACGAATGGAGCAGAGTGTAGAAATGTTGTAGAGATCTGTTAAGTAAATAAAATCGAACAAGAAAATTCACGGATAAGAACCATAGAAGATGAATAATAGAGATTAAACCATGTGTTGACTGAAAGGCGGAGTAGGTTTGAAGACTGGTAAGTAATTTACACATATTCTGAAATTTGGAAATGTACTTAGTCATTTTCGTAGCTAGAATAATTTCATGAATTCTGAAACTATGTATTTATGGAACCCTCCATAAAGGTTGGCATCATTAAAAAAGTGAAGATGTATGGCATAGTTGTTGTGAAATTCCTTCAGGTTGGAACCATAATTCTATTCAGAAACTCGAGTCAAATGAAAGCATAAACGATGGCGTAGAGGCATGAAGAGACGGTTTTACAAAAAAACAATGGTTTATTCGCACCACTTATTCATTATCGATGGTAATTCTGATGAGAGTGCGATAGTGGTCCAGAAGCAACACGTGGCACTATGAAACCACCTATTTCACAAATTTTCAAAACCCTTAAAGGTCGTGTAACTTAAGTTGCAAAATCCATTAAATTATGCGTTGATGGGTTACAGGTATGCGATATCCATTGGATCTAGTAAGTGAATGGAATGTGGTCCCGTATGTAATTTTATTGGCATGTTTTATTAAACAAAGTCAAATTGGCTGAATCCGTTAGATCGTGGATTTTAAAGGCTATGGTGAAGAATTAATGTGCAAAGCATGCGGAAAGGTCAAGTAAATGAAAGTTTATTTCTATTATATAAACATTATAATAGAAATAAAGCAAAATTTTTGACTTACCTATTATGGTTAGAATGTGAGCTTTATCCAAAGTCAAGATCATGAGAAGTAGGAATTTCATTAAAATTCCTCTTATGTGTTTAAAAGGTTAAACTTTGGTTAAACGGAACAATTAGTTTTTCTTAAAGGGAAGAATTATGTACAAAGAGATTTGAAAATTTCCAAAACTTGGGTTGAATAGAATTTCATAAAATATAGTTAATGAAATTTCCTGTGCAAAATTAGAATTGAATTTTATATGCAAATAGTGGTTAAAGGCAGCTTTTGGCTGAATGATGTAGTATAAGAGCTGGAAAAGCTCGTTTGAAGGTTAAAGTATTTTTTTTTTAATTATAAAAAATGCATGTGTGATGAATGAAGCAAGAGGAGATCAGATTTTGAATCTGATAAATAGCAAATATACAGAATTGAAGCAAATAGACATTGCAGAAATAAATGAGAATAGTCCATTCAAAGTACTAGCAATGGAAGAACAAGGTCATGCAGAGATCTTGAAAGCAAGATAATTTTAATCTGGTTTGAAGATTGTGATTGCATAATTCTGGTTGCAGACAAGACGAAGACAAAAGTTTTAATGATGATGGCAATGAACCTATCCAATTAGAAATTGGAAGAAAGAAGGAAGGTGGCTGAGTGTAGCAGCTAAAGGAACAACAGGTTCAAGAGAGTGAACCAAAATAATACCTAGGAAGAAGTCAAGCTCAGAAAGGAAGCTTGATAGGGTATTGAGTAGCAAAAGTATATTCCTACAAGGGAAGGATATGTTGTGGATCACAAATTGAGCATTGATGATCTCATGAGAAATATGGTCATGGAGGATTAGAGAAGAGGTTCTAAAAAATACCACAGAGATAAAATAAGTGATGAGGATTAAAATAGAGATATTTCAGTGATAAAAGTACAACTAGAGGTACTATAGGGATGGCTTCAAGAAACAAGGAATGAATGCCGAAAGCATGGATGGAGAATGAAGAAATGGGTTAGATGGAACCTATTGCAAAAGAAATGGAATGCTAAGCTGATGAACGAGTTTAGACAACTTGAACATAAACATATTTCTTTGTTGGAAAAGAAAGACTCAAAGGAATTGAGTCATAGCAAATAGGATTTGCCAGAAACCAGAAAGTACATTGTGGAATATTAGTGCTTGAAGAAGCAAATGAGACTGAAAGGTTTTGTGTTTTTAAAACTAATGATTTGTGTATGATTGCAGTTACATCACAGGATGATGAACAAGCCTTAGAATTTGTGAAGGAGTTGAATCTAAAATCTATTCAGATTAATGTTGAGATAGTAAGATCTCATAAAGAAAAGAAGACAGAGGGGTCTTATGGAAATATGCAACAGAATATTGAAGCAGAGGAAGAAGGACCATCTGATGATTGGTCAACAAGTGAAGGTATGGAAATTCGTGTGAAGTTTCCAAATTCTACCCCAAACGAAATTATTGACTTATATATAAAGTTAGATTTTCAAAGAAGAGAATTGGAAAAGAAGAGGATCTATACTCAGGATAAATTGCTGAATGAGAAAGACAAAGAAATTTTCATAAATAACAGTCATGAAACAAAGGATAAGGATGTAAAAATGATTCAACAAGATTAGAGAGACATTCTTGAAACAGATGATATGAAGGAGAAACTAGTTCATAGTCTCATGGAGAATTTAAATCAACATACTGATGTGCTGACAAGGGAGTTAAATGAAAACTCAAAGCAGCATACTGAGATGTTTCCAAAGGAGGAAGAGGCATTGAAACTTTTTATTTTTCATACTGATAATTCATGTGTTAATTATGTAGGTAAATAATGACAACAAATATAAAGTGTCAAAGTATCTAATGAAAAGGAAACTATGTTAGCGAAAAACATAGTGAAAGATCATCATTCTATCATGGTGATTAGCACAATGGAGATAACCCTGGAAATTGGGAAGGAATACAATAAAAATTTTCTGAGTACTGAAAGAGACTTAGAACTGCAAGAATAAGATTTGGTGACTAGAACATCAAATGAGATTATTGGATATTGTGATTTTGAAATTGATAATTTGACTGTGTTTACAAGTGTTGTAGAAGCAAAATCCATCTCTTGAAGTTTTCTTGAATGAAGATAAATTTTTGCAGCAGAAGGAACTCATAGTTTCCAAGGAAGGGGAGACAATCATGTCTCGTATGAAGGAACTTTTTATTGTTAATAACAAGGAGGAGTTGGCTTATCCGATTGGCCAAGAAAATACTGTAGAACAAACATTTAGAACTACCACAATGGTGAAGAATCAGAATTCTATTCTGATAAAGAATGAAGATACAGTGTTTGAGGAATTTGAATTGATTGCTAGAATCAATCAAGGAGGTGAAGGAAAAATTCAGAATATTTGCAAGGAAGAAGAAGAAGAAGGATATGCTGAAACTAAATTGTAGCATATTGATGAACTATTTGTGATAAAACAAGTATAAAGAGAATGGCTGAAATGCTTGCTGGAAACAATTGTGCCAAAGAAAGGAATTGTAGACATTGAAGTGAAAATGCATGAAGTTGTGGAAGAGGCAGGAGCAGATACTATTTTTCCAAATCTAATGTTGTGAAACCAACTCCAAAAATAGAAGAAAAGAGATATCAATGCCATAGAAATAAGCCACTTCGAGGGGGCAACCTCCAATACATTACATGAATGAACAATTCTTGTTTCCGTGACCGCTTCAGGTTCCAATATGATTTTTCCTTCCTCATCAAGTTCTGGCAATATTGTTTGAACTAGAATATTTTCACCTATAACCTTCTTTAAGCATGAAACATGGAAAACTGGATGCACTCATGAAGAAGCAGGAAGCTCCAATTTGTATGCCATAGTACCAATATTTTGCAACACCTTGTAAGGACCATAGTACTTTATCGATAATTTATTATCCTTCTTAGATTGCTTGAGGGACATTTTTTTGTATGGTTGTAGCCGTAAAAATACCCAGTCTCCTACATCAAAACTTCGCTCACTACAATGTTGATCTTCCTGTTGTTTCATTCGATTTTGTGCCAAATTCAGGTTATCCTTTAAGAGTTGGAGAACTTCTTTTTGATGCTTGATGTGATCTTCCACTGCTTGAACCTTCAAATTTTCTCTTAAATATGATGTGATGGATGGTGGATGATATCCATAAAGTGCCATAAATGGGGTCATTTTTACTGTAGTATGGAAGTAAGTGTTATACCACCATTCAACAAGAGGTAACCACTTGACCCATTGTGTTTTTTAATCAGATACAAAACAACGAAGATATCCTTCCAAACATTTATTTACTATCTCAGTTTGACCATCAGATTGAGGATGATAAGATGAGCTATGAGCTAATTAAGTACCCAAACAAGAAAATAACTCCGTCCAAAAATTTCCCGTAAAAATGGGATCTCTGTCGCTCACAATAACCCTTGGGCTTCCATGTAGCTTTTGAATTCTGTCCATAAATGTAGTAGCAACTGTACTTGCTTAAAATGGATGAGATAATGCACAAAAGTGTGCATACTTGGTAAGTCTATCAACTACCACCATGATGACACTCTTTCCTTCGGACTTAGGTAAACCCGTGATAAAATCCATTGAAATCTCCTCCCAACGTTGACTTGGAATGGATAAAGGTTGTAGAAGTCCCGGGGTCTTAATTGTTTCCACTTTATTCTGCTGGAAAACCAAAAATTCCGCCACAAACTTTTGAATATCAGATTTAAGGCCATCCCAAAAAAATTCTTTCTTCACCCTGTGGTAAGTTTTTAAAAATCCTGAGTGTCCTCCTAAAGGAGAAGTGTGCAATTCGAAAAGAATATTTTTATTTTAGTTGGGAATTCTTACAAAGATATAAGCGATCTTTATATCATAGGGAATCCTTTTTCCAACTAAATGTATCAGATGTACTAGGATCTTGCTGCAACTTTTGAATGAGTGTCCATACATCTTTGTCCTTCTTCCATTCATCTCTTGCTTCGGTTATCCAATCTGGTTGGATAATAGAAATGGCACAAAGCAATGCTTCCACCTCTTCATTCTTTCTTGAGAGTGCATCTGCAACAACATTAAGCTTCCCTTTTTTGTAGATTATTTCAAAGTCATAACCCAACATCTTTATGACCCATTTTTGTTGCTCTTCTGAAGATAGTCTTTGTTCCAAAAAGTGTTTAAGACTATCATGATCAGTTTTTACCTTGAAGTGTCTTCCCATTAGGTAAGTTCGCCATTTCTTTAGTGCATGTAGTATTGCTAACATTTCCTTCTCATAAATAGGTTTTTGTAAATACTTTCCTTTGATTGGATGACTTTCAAAATCAATGGGTCTTCCTTCCTACATTAAAACAACACCAATTCCATTTCATGAGGCATCGCATTCCACAATAAAAGTTTTTGTGAAGTCTGCCATAGCTAAGACCGGTGCTAGGCACATTACCTCTTTAAGATGTTCAAAGGCCTTAGTTGCTTCAGGAGTCCATGAAAATGCATCTTTCTTCAATAATGTTGTTAGAGGTGCTACTATTCTCCCATAATTCTTAAAAAACTTACGATAATACCCTATTAACCCGAGAAATCCTCGCAACTGCTTTATGGTTGTCGGGACTTTCCATTCCTTAATGGCTTTAATTTTGTTAGGGTCTACCTTAACAGCCTCGTGAGATATAATATGACCCAGATATTCCACCTCTTGTACTCCAAAGAAACGTTTGAATTTTTTTTCATATAAATGTTTCTCCTGCAATAGTTTGAGCACCCTCTCAACATGTTCAACATGATCCTTCCAAGACCTGTTGTAGATTAGTATATCATCAAAAATTACTAGCACAAATTTTCTAAGGAAGTGTTTGAAAATGGAATTCATCAACCCTTGAAATGTAGAAGGTGCATTGGTAAGGCCAAAAGGCATGATAAAAAATTCATAATGACCCTCATGAGTTCGAAATGCTGTTTTTAGAATATCTTCAGTCTTCATTCTAATTTGACGATCTCCTGAATGAAGATCCAACTTGGTAAAATAAATTTCTCTATGTAATTCTTCCAATAATTCATCAAACACAAG
The DNA here is from genome assembly GCA_034641835.2 of Pinus albicaulis. NCBI lineage: Eukaryota > Viridiplantae > Streptophyta > Pinopsida > Pinales > Pinaceae > Pinus > Pinus albicaulis. The sequence goes on from CM076582.1 coordinate 323,409,950, forward strand.
AATGGGAAATTTATGCCCACCAACTAGGTTGAATTATACCTGCCTCTAACATTTCTGCAATCATACGTTCAATTTCACTCTTTTGGACATAAGGATATCTATAAGGTCTGATGTTTGGAGGAACACTTCCTGGAATCAAATGAATAGCATGATTATGATCATGAATAGGTGGGATTCCTTTGGGAGTTTCAAACACCTTGGAATGATTGTCCAAGACTTTTTGGAGATCTGCAGAAATAGATGATTTTGATGTTGGAACTTCTAGTGAGCATAATTGTGCAATTATGCCTCGTTTTTCTTTATTTAGAAGATTTGTCATGACATTATAGCTTATTATCTTTCTTGGCTTCCCTGCAATACCCCGTAATTCTACTTCCTTTCCTTCTGAAAAAAAATTCAAGAAAAGTTCTTGAAAATTAAAAGCTACCGTCCCCAAAGATTGTAACCATTGTACTCCTAGTACAACGTCAGCACCTCCCATAAGAATGGAAAGCATTGGACTATTCAATACATATTCCCCCATGGTTAGCTTGATATTATGGAATTTTCCAGAGCAATTTATAGTTCCTCCATTTTCAACCATCACTTGACATTCTGGTGCTGGGTATAGGAAACAATTCAATTCCTTGGCTACCTTACAATGAATAAAATTATTGGTGCTACCTGAATCAATCAACACTATTACCTTTCTCTTCTTGATATGTCCTTCTATATTGAGAGTTTGAGGAGTGGTAATTCCTTCCAATTCATTACACGATATGGTCAGACTCATTTCTTCCTCTTCTAGGGCTGGTTCCTGGTGTATATCCTCTTCTTGTTCATTTTCTTCTTCCTCTTCACAATCTATGTAAAATAATTTCTTCTCATCACACTTATGACCTTTAGTGTATTTTCTATCACAACTTTAGCAAAGCCCTTTTGCTCTTTTTTCTTCCAATTGTTGTGGTTTCAACCTTGTAGGTTGTGGAAATCTAGGCATATCAACACTTCCTTCTTTATAGAAGTGAGTGGTAGGCTTCCTTGTTGCCATAATTTTACATTCAATTTTTATTACCAACCTAAATGCCTTCTCCAATGAATCAGGTTCCGAAACACAAACTTCATGTTGGATGTTATCCTTTAAAATACCTATGAAGAGATCAATCCCGTGTTCCTCTGGAATATTAGTTACCCTTATATTCAATTTTTGGAAGTCCTCAATGTGCTCCCCCACTAAACCCTTTTGTTTGAGGTTTATCAATTCTCTAAAGAAGGTGTTTCTCTTTGTATCCTCATAATGTGCTATCATTTCCTCCATATAAATTGACCAAGTGATAATTTTTTTATGGTAGCAAAGCCATCGATACTATACAAATGTATTTTGTTCTAAATGTAAAGTTGCAATGCATACCTTTTGTGTGTTTTGCACATTATGGAGATCAAAATATTTCTCCATTTGTAGTATCCATGTGATAGGATCCTTTCCATCAAACTTCCTCATATCCATTTTTGGAATATGGTGGTTCTTCCCGCTAAAATTAGAGTTTATGAAGTCACGATTAACATTTATTTTTTTCTCATCATGAGTTTCCTCTACTATCTTTTCACCATTAGGAAACATTTCTTTGATCAACTTTTTCAAACCTTCCATGTCTACTTTTAGATCATTCTTCATGTTTTCCATGTTGTCTTCCATTTTTTCATCGATCTTAGCTTCCATGTCATCCATCTTATATTCCATGCCATCTATATTAGATTCCACACTTTTCTTCAAACCATCCATCTTAGCTTCCATTCCTTTCTTCAAAACATGCATTTAATTTTTTGTTTCTCTTTGCGAGAGTGAAATTTGGTGCACTTGCTCTTGTAATTTTGATAGATCATGTTGCAATTATTCATCTTCATGAGTCATAGTAGAGCCTTCTGAAGGCTTAATGGGTGTTGAATTTTTTTTACGGGGCATTTTTTTTTTTGAACCCAATACTGGTATATATTCTACAATATGCCCTTGGAATCAATTCAAATTGATTCTTCAAATAAGACATATGCAATTCGTAAAAAAAATACACACATTTTATTTGCTTTTGAGAAGCTCGATATTGAAATTGGATTATCTTTATGATTGCAGATCTTCAATATTTGAAACAGGGCACTGAGGTAGCCTTCTGAATTATCTTTCGAATGCCACAGGTCTCACTTGATTTGGATTCTCCAAGGAAACGTTATATCCAATATCCCACAATGACCTAATTATGGACTGGTTCAGTAGAGCGAACTTGTACGACTTGCCACATGTCACTGTTTCATATTTTAGCTCTAACATTGATAGAAAATAAACTACAGTCCATTTAATTGCGACCGATTTTTACGGCACTCAAATCCGATGATCAGAGAGAGAGTTATGAATATTTTCCCACGATCACCTCTTTGAGATGAAATTCAAGAGCCTGAAAAAGCACTACCTTCCACACATCATATCTCTTATAGTGAAAATTCCACGATGACCTGTTTAGATTAAATTGAGGAGCCTACAAAAATACCTAACTTCCACAGATCACATCTCCAAAAATATTGCGAACCAAGATCTGAAATTTTTTGACGATGTTCCTTAGGATTTCGGCTTCGTACCCTAAAAATTTCAGCTTTTGAAATTTCGTAGAAACAAATTTATAGTGAAAATACCACAATGACCTATTTGGAGTAGCGAAACCCTAGAATCCAAAGCTCTGATACCAAATGTTGTGAAACCACCTCCAAAAATAGAAGAAAAGAGATATAATCGCCTTAGAAATAAGCAACTTCGAGGGGGCAACCTCCAATAAATTACATGAATGAACAATTCTTGGATGATACAAATTACAAAACCTCCTTTCTATATATAGGAGTCCATGGGGCCATAATGTAATCCTAGTGGGGCCACAATGTAATCCTAGCCGACCTAACAATAATAATTCAAGGGAACAATAATAACAATATGGGGGTTACAGGGGTAAAATAATAACAATAAGGGGGTTACACTAACAACAATAAGGGACTATACCAGTAATATAGGGACCTAACATCTGATTATGCTTACTAGTATACAAAGAAGAGTAAATGAGTATATTGCTACAACTAAAGAACCTGAAGATAATTTTGCAGGTAGTGAGAAGAAGAAGGATGTTGCAGAGAGAAATATCTTAAGAGATATTCAAGAAGTCTGGGAGGAAGCAACATCTACAACAATGTCCAAAGAAACAGTATTTGGAGCAATATCTACAATAATATTTGCAGCAAAAATTGGAAGCAGCAACAAAAGGCAGAGCGATTTCCAAACAAAAGATAAATTGGACATAGAGATTTAAAGTATAAAAAGTTTGATGATGAAGGTGTATCAGAAGAAGGAAACAACAAAAAATCAAAGAAACAACAGCAAGGAGAAGACAAGAACAGGATGTGAAAGCAAAACTAGTGGAAAATTACAGCATAAGGTATGGAGACCTGGAGAACAACAAAAAATAACATTCGAGGACAGACTAGAAAACAGAGTATGGGATCCAGAAGGCTAAAGGTTGGAAGCGAATGATCAGGAGACCATGATAAATTTCTACTTTGGGAGTCTGATGCAGGATCATCTGGCTCAGCAACTTTATTGTAAATTAGTAGACATAGGGGTCTTGTATTTTCTAGAAAATTGGATTCTCATGTAAATGATTTATTTGGAGTTGAGTGATTTAAAATAGGATTAATTAAATATTGAGAGGATTTTTGTAAATGTTCTTAAAAGAGAATATGAGAGATTTTAGAATTAATTGTATTTTCTAAATTAGAATTAGTGTCATGAATTTGGGGATTTATGAGAGTCCTTAGGGATTAAGTAGAGATTTTAGGATTAAAGAGGATTCTTAGGAATTTGTCAAGGAAATAGAGAATCTGAAACCATAATTGGTTTCAGAAACATTTGTATAAATTGTAAGCCTCAAAGGCATAGAAAAAATATAGAGAGAGAGATTCAAGATCATATAGTTAAAGTTTGGATTGGGAGCCTATGGGCAGTAGGAAGAAGGAGGCCACTGATTGAACATTAGGCTAGAAAGGAGAATTGGTGTAAATATTTGGTAAATATATCATTACTTAATTTCTGAGTTATATTTTGTACAGTGAAAAATTGTTTGTATGTACCAGAGCATGCATTTCTATAATATAACTGTGCAGGTGTATTTTGGAAAAACCAAAGATAGAAATCAAATTCTATGAAATCGAATCCACAAGGAATTCGATAGACTCCTTTTGGAAAGTCGAATGAATGTAAATTAAGTTCATTGAAAACGTGAAATTGGGTGATTTAAATAAGTTGAATTCAATCGAATTCAATTGGGGTTTTATTTTATGCAAAATAACTAGATGAATGAAATCCAAAACCTCTACATTGACTTGTGACTGAAGCCACGAATGCACAGAGTGTAGAAATTTTGTAGAGATCCATTAAGTAAATCAATATAATAAGAAAAGTCATGGATAAGAACCACATAAGATGAATAATAGATATTAAACCATGCGTTGACTGAATGACAGAATGAGTTTGAAGACTAGTAAGTAATTTACGCATATTTTGAAATTTGGAAATGTACTTAGTCATTTTTCGTAGCTGGAAGAATTTCCTGAATTCTGGAACTATGTATTTATGGAACCCTGCATAAAGGTTGGCATCATTAAAACGGTGAAGATTTATGGCATAGTTGTTGTGAAATTCCTTCAGGTTGGAACCATAGTTCTATTCAGAAACTCGAGTCAAATGAAAGCATAAACGATGGCGTAGAGGCATGAAGAGACGGTTTTACAAAAAAAAAATGGTTTATTCACACCTCTTATTCATTATCGATGGTAATTCTGATGAGAGTGCGATAGAGGTCCAGAAGAAACATGTGGCACTATGAAACCACCTATTTCGCAAATGTTAAAAACCCTTAAAGGTCGTGTAACTTAAGTTGCGAAGTCCATTAGATTATGCATTGATGGGTTATAGGTTTGTGATATCCATTGGATCTGGTAACTGGATGGAATGTGGGCCCATATGTAATTTTATTGGCATGTTTATTAAACAAAGTCAAATTGGCTAAATCCGTTAGATCGTGGATTTGAAAGTCTATGGTGAAGAATTAATGTGCAAAGCATGCGAAAAGGTCAAGTAAATGAAATTTTATTTCTATTATATAAACATTATAATAGAAATAAAGCGGAATTGTTGAGTTACTTATTATGGTTAGAATTTGAGATTTATGTAAAGTCAAGATCATGTGAAGTAGGAATTTCATTAAAATTCCTCTTATGTGTTTAAAAGGTTAAACTTTGGTTAAATGGAAGAATTTATTTTTCTTAAAAGGAAGAATTCTGTACATAGAGATTTGAAAAATTCCAAAACTTGGGTTGAATAGAATTTCATAAAATATAGTTAATGAAATTTCTTGGGAAAAATGAGAATTGCATTTTATATGCAAACAGTGACTAAAGGTAGCTTTTGGCTGCATCAAGTGGTATAAGAGATGGAAAATCTCTTTTTAAGGTTAAAGTATTCTTTTTTTTTTTAATTATACAGAATGCATGTGTGATGGATGAAGCAAGAGGAGATCAGATTTTGAATCTGATAAAAAGAAGATATACAGAATTGAAGCGAATAGACATTGCAAAAATAAATGAGAATAGTGCAATAAAAGTACTAGCAATGGAAGAACAAGGTCATGTAGTGATATTGAAAGCAAGATAATTTTAATTTGGTTTGAAGATTGTGATTGCATAATTCTGGTTGCAGACAAGATGAAGACAAAAATTTTAATGATCATGGCAATGAACCTATCCAATTAGAAAATGGAAGAAAGAAGGAAGGTGACTGAGTGCAACAGCTAAAGGAACAAGTTCAAGAGAGTGAACCAAAAGAATACCTAAGAAGAAGTCAAGCTCGGAAAGGAAGCTTGACAGGGTGTTGAGTAGCAAAAGGATATTGCTACAAGGGAAGGTTATGTTGCAGATCACAAATTGAGCATTGATGATCTCATGAGAAAGATGTTCATGGAGGATCAGAGAAGAGGTTCTAAAGAATGCCACAAAGATAAAATAATTGATGAGGATCAAAAGAGAGATATTCTAGTGATAAAAGTACAACTGGAGGTACTACAGGGATGGTTGCAAGAAACAAGGAATGAATTCCAAAAGCATGGATGGAGAACAAAGAATGGATTAGATGGAACCTATTGCAAAAGAAATGGAATCCTAAGCAGATGAACGAGTTCAAATAACTTGAACATAAACATATTTCTTTGTTGGAAAAAGAAAGACTCAAAGGAATTGAGTCACAGCAAATAGAATATGCCAGAAACCAAAAATTATATTGTGGAATATTAGTGCTTGAAGAAGCAAACGAGACTGAAAGGTCTTGTCTTTTTTAAACTAATTATTTGTTTATGATTGCAAGTACATCACAGGATGATGAAAAAGCCTTAGAATTTGTGAAGGAGATGAATCCAAAATCTATTCAGATTTATGCTGAGATAGTAAGATCTCAGAAAGAAAAGAAGACGGAGGGGTCTTATGGAAATATGCAACAGAATATTGAAGCAGAGGAAGAAGGACCATCTAATGATTAGTCAGCAACAAGTGAAGGTATGGAAAGTCGTGTGAATTTTCCAAATTCTACCCCAAACAAAATTGTTGAGTTATACAGAAAGTTAGATTTTCAAAGAAGAGAATTGGAAAAGCAGAGGATATATACTTAGGATAAATTGTTGAATGAGAAAGACAAAGAAATTGTCATGAATAACAGTCAGGAAACAAAGGATAAGGATGTAAAAATGATTCAGCAAGAGCAGAGAGACATTCTTGAAATAGATGATATGAAGGAGAAACTAGCTCACAATCTCATGGAGAATTTAAATCAACATACTGATGTGCTAACAAGGGAGTTAAATGAAAACTCAAAGCAACATACTGAGATGTTTCCAAAGGAGGAAGAGGCATTGAAACCTTGCATTTTTAATACTGATAATTCATGTGTTAATTATGCAGGTAAAGAAGGACAACAAATAGAAAGTGTCAAAGAATCTAATGAAAAGGAAACTATGTTAGCTGAAAACATAGTGAAAGATCATCATTCTATCATGGTGATTGACACAATGGAGATAACCCTGGAAATTGGGAAGGAATACAGTAAAAATTTTCTGAGTCCTGAAAGAGACTTAGAACTGTAAGAAGAAGATTTGGTGATTGGATCATCAAATGAGATCATTGGATATTGTGATTTTGAAATTGATAATTTGACTATGTTTACAGGTGTTACAGAAGGAAATCCATCTCTTGGAGTTGTCTTGAATGAAGATAAATTATTGCACCAGAAAGAACTCATAGATTCCAAGGAAGGTGAGACAGTCATGTCTCATATGAAGGAACTTGTTATTTTTAATAGCAAGGAGGAGTTGGCTTATCCGATTGGCCAAGAGAAGACTGTAGGACATACTTTTAGAACTGCCATAGTGGTGAAGAATAAGAATTCTATTCTGATAAAGGATGAAGATACAGTGTTTGAGTAATTTGAATTGATTGCCAAAATCAATCAAGGAGGTGAAGGACAATTTCTGAAGATTGTCAAGGAAGAAGAAGAAGGATATGCTGAAACTAAATTGCAACATATTGATGAATTATTTGTGATAAAACAAGTACAAAGAGAAAGGCTGAAATTCTTGTTGGAAACAATTGTGCCAAAGAAAGGAATTGTAGACACTGAAGTGAAAATTCCTGAAGTTGTGGAAGAGATAGGAGCATATACTAGTTTTCCAAATATGATTATGCTTACTAGTATACAAATAAGAATAAATGAGTATATTGCTACAACCAAAGAATCTGAAGATAATTTTGTAGGTACTGAGAAGAAGAAGGATGTTGCAGAGGGAGATATCTTAAGAGATATTCAGGAATTCTGGGAGGCAGCAACATCTACAACAATGTCCAAAGCAATAGTATTTGGAGCAATATCTACAATAATTTTTGCAGAAGAAATTGGAAGCAGCAATGAAAGGCAAAGTGATTTCCAGACAGAAGATAAACTGGACATAGAGATTGAAAGTATAAAAAGTTTGATGATGAAGGTGTCTCAGAAGAAGACAACAGCCAAAAAGCAAAGAAACAACAGCAAGGAGAAGACAAGAATAGGGTGTGAAAGAAAAACTAGTGGAAAATTACAACATAAGGTATGGAGACCTGGAGAACAACAACAAATAACAACCGAGGACAGACTCGAAAACATAGTATGGGATCCAGGAGGCTAAAGGTTGGAAGCACATGATCAGGAGACCATGATAAATTTCTACTTTAGGAGTCTGATGCAGGAGCATCCGGCTCAACAACTTTATTGTAAATTAGTAGACATAGGTGTCTTGTATTTTCTAGAAAATTGGATTCTCATGTAAATGATTTATTTGGACTTGAGTGATTTAAAATAGGATTAATTAAATATTGAGAGGATTTTTGTAAATGTTCTCGAAAGAGAATATGAGATATTTGAGAATTCATTGTATTTTCTAAATTAGAATTAGTTTTATGAATCTAGGGATTTATGAGAGTCCTTAGGGATTAAGTAGAGATTTTTGGATTAAAGAGGATTCTTAGGAATTTGTTGAGGAAATATACAATTTGAAACCATAATTGGTTTCAGAAACATTTGTATAAATTGTAAGACTCAAAGGTATAGACAAAAGATAGAGAGAGATATTCAGGATCATATATTTAAGGTTTAGATTGGGAGCCTATGGGCAGTAGGAAGAAAGCGGCCACTGATTGAACATCAGGCTAGAAAGGAGAAGTTGTGTAAATATTTGGTAAATATATAATTACTTAATTTCTGAGTTATATTGTGTACAGTGATTTTTTTTTGTATTTACCAGAGCATGCATTTGTATAATATAAGTGTGCAGGTGTATTTTGGAAAAACCAGAGATAGAAATCAAATTCTATGAAATCGAATTCACAAGGAATTCGATAGACTCCTTTTGGAAATTCGGATGACTGTAAATGAAGTTCATTGAAAACATGAAATTGGATGATCTGAATAATTTGAATTCAATCGAATTCAATTGGGGTTCTATTTTATGGAAATAACTAGATGAATGAAATCCAAAACCTGTACATTGACTCGTGACTGAAGCCATGAATGGAGCAGAGTGTAGAAATGTTGTAGAGATCCATTAAGTAAATCAAATCAAACAAGCAAAGTCATGGATAAGAACCACAGAAGATTAATAATAGAGATTAAACCATGCGTTGACTGAATGACAAAGTGGGTTTGAAGATTGGTAAGTAATTTACGCATATTCTGAAATTTGGAAATGTACTTAGTCATTTTCGTAGTTGGCAGAATTTCCTAAATTCTGGAACTACGTATTTATGGAACCCTGCATAAAGGTTGGCATCGTTAAAACAGTGAAGATGTATGGCATAGTTGTTGTGAAATTCCTTCAGGTTGGAACCATAGTTCTATTGAGAAACTCGAGACAAATGAAAGCAGAAACGATGGCGTTGAGGCATGAAGAGATGGTTTTACAAAATAGAAATGGTTTATTCGCATCGCTTATTCATTATCGATGGTAATTCTGATGAGAGTGCAATAGTGGTCCAGAAGCAACACGTGGCACTATAAAACCACCTATTTCGCAAATGTTCAAAACCCTTAAAGGTCGTGTAGCTTAAGTTGTGAAATCCGTTAGATTATGCGTTGATGGGTTACAGGTTTGCGATATCCATTGGATCTGGTAAGTGGATGGAATGTGGGCCCATATGTAATTTTATTGGCATATTTTATTAAAAAAATTCAAATTGGTTGAATCTGTTAGATCATGGATTTGAAATTCTATGGTGACGAATTAATGTGCAATGCATGCGGAAAGGTCAAGTAAATGAAAGTTTATTTCTATTATATAAACATTATAATAGAAATAAAGTGGAATTGTTGAGTTAATTATTATGGTTATAATTTGAGCTTTATCCAAAGTCAAGATCATGAAAAGTAGGAATTTCATTAAATTTCCTCTTATGTGTTTAAAAGGTTAAACTTTGGTTAAACGGAAGAATTAATTTTTCTTAAAGGAAAGAATTATGTACAAAGAGATTTGAAAAATTCCAAAACTTGGGTTGAATATAATTTCATAAAATATAGTTAATGAAATTTCCTGGGCAAAATGAGAATTTAATTTTATCTGCAAATAGTGGTTAAAGACAGCTTTTGGCTACATCAAATAGTAGCGGCGCCCCATGTCTATTAAGACATAACGTTGTGGCATGATGGTAAATCATGGGCATGGTGTGCGAGAGGTCGCGAGGTCTAGACCTATGCCTCCATAAAATTTTACCATACTATATATATGTTCATCATTTGACCCAGCCACATTTTTGCCTTTGGGAGGGGCACGTGGCAGCCTCTGGTCTAGCCACGTGTCAACTTCTCATTAGCTATCCAATGACCAATCCAATTTCGACAACACACCCAAAATTGACCAATCGGAAGAAGATAAGTGTCAACACCTGAGTGGCCTAGCTGGGGAATATTCTAGGAATATTCCTTGGAATATGATTTTTGCTGATTAGGTTGTACGGATTCCTAGTCAGCAACCTTGTCAACATTCTCTCCAATTTTTTCCTGTTCTGCACGGTAGTCAGCGGGCTCTAACTCCCTCATACGGAGTCAGATTTTGATGAAACAAATTTCACCGAATTCAGGGCGACGATCCAGTCGCAGTCGTTTAGGTTCCACACCATTCTAAACACTTTGAATTTTGAGCATATTTTTTCCCTTCATTCTGATTCTGATCAATCTGTTGGACGGATAAATCGTTCTTGCGGACAAGACCGATCTCCCTAGTACTAAAAGTATCTAGCAACAAAAAACCAAATAGACTAATCTTTCTCTAAGCATGTAAGGTTTACAAAAGCTCTATAGAGGTGTAAAAGACTTACCATATGTCCAGTGCTTGTTTGAAGTCGTTGTTGTCCCTCGTGCACTTGAAGGAGTTTTCCTCATAAACTTGTAGTCACAAACAAGCAAAATATTACATAGCACCTGTATAGACATCATCATAAACCATGCTTATCATAGTGATCAAGGAATCTATGAAATAAACCATGAACAGACAACTTATTGAGAAAAATGAGTATATTTGTATTAATTTCAAAAGAAGGAAAACCGTACAACCTAAGCCTTGATGTTCGAAAGGCCTTCCCGGGGTCCGAAGTAGGAGTCTCCTCTACTTTGATAAGTCTTTCACTCTTAAAACCAAGACGAATAGAGGTATGTAATCTCTCCTCACAAAAGTCTTATTTAACTGAGTTTAAATCTCAACAGCACTTAACCTCAAATCTTCTTAAGCTTGACCTCCCTTTGAGGCTACCCAATGCCTCTTTTTATAGTGGAAAAGAGGAGGTTTTCTGTTCCAAGTATGAAGGGATAGAATCCTCCTTCAAAGGGATAAGCTCCTCACATCAAGGGGTTAGCTCCATAAGGTAAGGGATTCATGCACCTCACAAGAGCGGTTCTGCCACCGCAAGATCCATTCTAGAAGCTTCCAGAATTTACTTTTATTGAGATTTTTGGAATTTACTTGCACCTTTTTGATATTACAGGGGTCTGCACCTTTAACACAGATAAAGTGTGTTCAGGTACGCAAGAGAGCTGAACATTAGGTGCGGGACCGCAGGCAAGATAGAGAGAAAGTGCGACACCAAAGTTTAGGAGATTTTTAGGAACATTTCTCTGATTTTCAAGGCTTGACATGAGGAACTGATGTGTTAGACTTGCAAAGGAGGAAGTATGAGTGATAATGAGCTCATACAGTTAGCAGAATGTCAAGGTGACAATTTTTAGTGTAACAGATTGCCCCCTAAATTGCAAAGTCTGGAATAGATGAAACTGAAGTCTATCATATATGAAGAGTGCAGTACTTTATCATTTCAAGGATCATCCTGTGGACACCCCAGTCGGAACCTGTAAAAACATTCAATGCAAAATATATATATGTATTCATATCATCGCTAAGGTAGGCATTCCCATACTCAGATCAAAAACTAACTAGAAACTAATCTAAACTGTTCTGATATAGAAATGATTTTAATATTACATCAATAGTGTAGACACAGCATGGGCACAGCCATCTTTAATGAATACTCTACTGTATAATAATAAAACTCCTCGCAGCCTGGATAGTAGAAACTAGATCCAGGGTCTTGATTTCTGTTTCCCGAACTAGTACGATTCTATCCATGCGATTAAATGTGTTGAAGTCGAACATGGTAGAAACCACTTGATTACCAGTAAATGATGTAAACTGTTAACAAGTGTGAGAGTAACCACCAGTAATGTCAATGGCTATGAAAGTACCCAGTACAATCCATGAAATGTGAATGAATGAGCTGAATTCAAACATGTCACGGAATCATTCGATCAAAGGTCAATGATGCAACCTATCGTCGAAGGTGAGAAACCTGCCATTGAGGCATGCAGATTTCAAGGTATTGATGATTCCTAGATCAACTTCCTAGATAATGAGTTGTCGTCGATAGAAAGTGATCCGTCATAGGCAAGCCCACAACTCGAAATCATAGATCAAGTTTTGAAAATATATTGGCAAGGACTGACTTAGGGATGGTCAAAATGGAAGACAAATATTTTGCAAATGAATGGTTTATTTGAACTTTCCTCTTGAACACATAACGACACTGCAGATGGCTTGGTGACAATTGACCCAAAGCTAATACCCAGAAATCGGCTGAAGACTTTCAATATGGTTTGATTAACTGTTAGGCAAAGGATTTTCCCAACCTAGGTGAACAAAAAGTGTCATGTTCAAGAGTGGTTAACGATTTTTCGAAAAATCAAAATACAACAAACAAGTCCATTTTTCTCTCTTTTCCCCCACCATTTCTGGAAAGTACCTCTTTATTTTTGACAAGCTTGAGGAGGATAACATTTTCTTGTTTATAAGCTCATCCTTCGGATGAGTCCAACTTAATTTAAGATTCGAACCCTAAGAAGGAGTGGTTCGTTCCTGTTTGAAATTGAACATGTCCTTTACTATTAAATTTTAACGAGTCCAGTATAGGAGAAACTCGGTGTTTTTCAATTTTAGGGAGTCAGAAGAAAAAACTTAAGAAAACTCCATGGGTGTACTTTTTCGTAAATTTAGTCTCTCGGGCCCAAAAAAGGATAAAATAATGTGGGAGAGAACTCTATTGACCGTAATTAGTCAACGTATACCTTTTTCGTAAATAGTCCATTTCAGTCCGTAAAAGGGGTAAACTTATACTGAAGGGACGATTATTCATTTACTTTAACGAGTTCAAAAAATCAAGTACTCGACAATCTTTTCATTTTTAGAGAGTCTGAGAAGGGCTTAAAAGATGACTCCAAGGTTTTACTTTTTCAGTAAATTTTAACGAGTTCGAAAAAGGGATAAAAATGTACTCATGGTTTTCACTTTTTCGTAAGTTTTAACGAGTTCGAAAAAGGGATAAAAATATACTCATGGTTTTCACTTTTTCGTAAGTTTTAACGAGTTCGAAAAAGGGATAAAAATATACTCCGTAGTTTCGCTTTTTCTGTAAATTTTAACGAGTTCGAAAAAGGGATAAAAATGTACTCACATGGCCGACTTTCAATTTAATTAACGAGCAGGAAAAGACGGAAAGAACTCGGCATTTTCATGTGTTTTACGAGAATGAAAGCTAGCAAAATAATCTCAGGATTTTCACGAGTTTAACGAGTCTTGAAAATAACCGAAATTGACTCAAGATAGGTTTCATTTTTACAAAAGCTTGAAACAGACAAAAACTATGCTTCAGAATGGTTTCATTTTTTCACAAGCTTGAAACAGAGAGAAAACTGTGCTTGATGCCCCCTAAGCGTAACTGCTAGAGCGCATGCCCCCCCAGCTTCATTTCATTCAACTAAGTACACTTTTGGTAATTAATAGATGGATGGAATGAAGGTACATTTACGAGATCATATGAAAGACCCGTCCTAAAACTGTAAGAAAATTATGCAAAAAACTGAAATAACTAACCTAAATATATGACTTAACATTTACGAGATCTAGTCAAAGACTCGACTCAATTAGGGGAGGATTTGTTTCATTTTTTAACGAGGTTGACACAGTAAAAGGAACTCTCCTCTTATCTACTTTCTACAATCTACCTATATAACCTACTGATTCATTTTTTAATGAGGTTGACATAGGAAAAGAACTATCCTCATACCTAATTCATTTTTTAACGAGGTTGACTCAGTAACAGGAACTATCCTCTGACCAACTGATTCATTTTTTAACGAGGTTGACACAGGAAAAGAACTCTCCTCACCAACCACTAATTCATTTTTTAACGAGGTTGACACAGTAAAAGGAACTATCCTCAGACTCACTGATTCATTTTTTAACGAGGTTGACACAGTAAAAGAACTGTCCTCGGCAGAATTGTTTCATTTTTTAATGAGGTTGACACAGGAAAAGAATTATCCTCACTCACTGATTCATTTTTTAACGAGGTTGACACAGTAAAAGGAACTCTCCTCAGACCACTGATTCATTTTTTAATGAGGTTGACACAATAATAGGAACCATCCTCGGACTCACTGATTCATTTTTTAACGAGGTTGACACAGGAAAAGGAACTATCCTCGGACTCACTGATTCATTTTTTAACGAGGTTGACACAGTAAAAGGAACTATCCTCGGTCACTTTCTATAATCTACCTACTGATTCATTTTTTAATGAGGTTGACACAAGAAAAGAACTATCGTCATCGCCGACTGATTCATTTTTTAACGAGGTTGACACAGTAAAAGGAACTCTCCTCACCAACCATTGATTCATTTTTTAATGAGGTTGACTCAGTAACAGGAACTATCCTCAGACCAACTGATTCATGGCTTCCAACAGGAAGAAACACATGTCAATGGACACACCTTGATCATGGCTTCCAAGAGGTCTTCATCAGAAGGAAGAATAGTTCTCTGGAAGGAACACATGTCAAGGGACTCAAAAGGGATAAGAACATCGTGTTCAAATAATCCCATAGAGTTTTCCATGTCAATTACCGGATCTAAGTCAAAGGAAGACGAGAAAACAGTGAGAGGCTTGCTTACATCGGTAAATGAAAACATGGGACTAGTTGCCACATAATTAACCCGTGGCGGGGTAGATACCACTTGCGTATGAGGAACATCCAGGGATGTCGGATTATTGGTAGTCGAAACAAGACTAGGGAACGAAAGCTGGTCTACAGTCACAATATTTCCATTGTGAGGGAAAGACATCACGCGAAAGAGTGTCGATACGACAGCTTTCATTGCATAGACATAGTCTCGCCCAAGGAGTAAATTGAAATCCAAGGGACCTCGAACTACCATAAGATCAATACAGACAGTTTTACCTTCCAAAGTAATAGAGAACTTAGGAATGATCCCTAAAGGTTCACTAATGGTTCTGTTAAAAGCTTTCAGATTCTGTGTAATAGGCACAAGCTGAGGGGAACCCAAAGCTTTCCAAGCAGTTGAGGATAAAATACTAACAGAAGCACCTTCATCTACCTGTGTGCGGTGTATGTCCCTACCACCCAACTTCACAATGATTTGGAAAGGTATGGAGGAAGGAAGACGAGGTTCTGTCAGTCTATTCCAATCAAAGGAAAATACCTCAGTACTTGGAGGGGGTTCTGTAGAAATAGGTGAAATGCCCCCCGGCGTAGAAGAATCTGATGTAACAAGAAGAACCTGAGTGGTATGAAGTTCACTCTCTACAGGGAGAATGGGATCGACCGAATGTGAAATCGAATCGACCACTTGATCAACTAACGGATCATCAACCTGAGTGATATGAGTTTCACTCTCCAATGGAAGAGTGGGATTGACTGTACTTGAAATTAGATCAATCACTCCGTCAGTTGACGACAGGTTGGGAGAAAGTTTACGGTAACCAATTGGAAATTCTTACTGTGGAACAGTAAGGTTTTCCAATAATTTTGCGGCTTCATCCATGTGAGGGAAAATGTGAGTTTGATGACTCCCTTTGCATAACTTACAAGGAAACCTAACTTTACCCTTTTTCCCAGGAACCTGACTATCACTGGTTGATGGATCAAAAGAAAGTTGATGAGATTTTTCTGACCATACTTCCAATACCTTAGGAATACCAGGACAATTGATAAGGAAGTGGTCACCCTTACAAATCCTGCAAGGGTATTTGGGTTTACGATGCATGTTGGAGGTTTCCTCAACACAACTAACACTTACAGCCATGGTTGGTTGGCTAACTTCTTTCTTATCTTGCTTCTTCTTCTTCTTCTTCTTCTTCTTCTTCCCTTTCTTCTTCTTCTTAGCCACCTGGTTACTAGCGTCAAGGCTTTTACCAAGCGAAGAGGAAGAAATGGAGGAAGAAATATTAGGCGAAGAAGGTAAAGGGTCAACAGAAGGTTGGTGATGTTGAGATGGTGAACTCTGTTGAATTGAAGCATCTGGTTGAGGTGGAACAAATGGAGTATTCGGGGCCAACGAAGTTGAAAATAACCATATTGGTAAACCTATTGTAAATCCAGGTAATGACAAAGTAGCCATATAAGGAGGACCAACATTTCCAAAGCAAGGAAAAGTACTAGGATTCTCATTAAGAGGGGTCCCTTGGTTGGTAAATTCCGGAACAATTGCCATTATATTCAACTTCAGTGAATTTTATTAACAATTTAAAACTAAAATTAACAATTCACAATTCACACCTAACAATTAAAATTCACAATTCACACCTATGGTCTCTAAAAGTAAAAACAAACAAATTAACATGCGCTATCAAATCTAGGAGTCAAACCACACACAAACAGTAACTTCCCATACTAAAAACACTAGTTGGTGATGAAATCCAACATCGTAGAATTTAATACAGAAAGGGCGGTTGGAACAGTTACCCCGACAACCTGCTTAATGAAACAGACTGGCACAAGTTTCTTCACAAAACCATCTCGAGTGAAGAGAACCCCCAGAGAGTCCAAGTGAGTCTAGTCGACGTCTGCTCCAGGTACAGTGAGATCTTTCCTTCACCGTCACCTTAGGAAATAATCTTAAGTTTATGGACACTAAGGTTACCAACAGTAACAAATACAACTGGGGGAACAGTCTACGATCCGATCCCATGCGCAAGGGCAGAGTAACAAAGCTCAATCCCCTTGAAGGTTCCTCGACATGGTCAATCCGAGGTTTACCGACAAGTGACCCCAGGCTCCTCGACAATGGTTAATCTGAGGTTTACCATTTTTAATACGCGCAAAATCTTCTATCTTTCCCAATGAAACATAATTTATTGTCTCAAATTTTCGGACATGATCTCGTGATTGACTTCTTTAAGAGAAGCTTCCCAGATTATACAAATTACAATTGGATTTATCTCCTACCGCAAGATTTATCTACTTGTTTGTTTTAGTTTCTTTGGAAAGTTAACTACAACCTATTCCAAAGCACTAATCCTGAGCTAGATTGGTGGAAAGAGCCCTAAAAATGAAAAAATTACTAGATGAATTTTATTAAGCGCTGTGTTATTTAGGCCGTTATTACTCAAAAGGGTAAATGGATATGAAACCAATAGTGTTATGACCTGAACCAAAACTGAATGCAATCGAATATGATAATGTAATCTTTTCAATTCGATGAATCCTAACTAAAGTAAGGAGAGAGTTTCCATTCACTTCCAACAATTCAAAAATTGATTACTAAGAGAAAATATAACAAATTATCTAATGCACTAATTTCATGAAGAAAAACTAATGCAAATCAATCCCAAAACAATTTTTATATTTTGTGTTTTTAAAACAAGCATAAAAACATCTAAATTCAAATCAAAGAAAACTAATCTAAATCTATGATTGATTTTTCAGAATGTAAACTATGCAGTTGTAATCTATGCACAATTCACATGAAAAGTATGCAAATGTAATCTATGCACATTTTTCATTCATATTCTGAAAATGAGAATTCTAATTATGCATATGTGATATATGCAAGAGAATTCTCATACACGAGATGATTCTAATGTAATCTAAGAACCAATCAAGTGCAAGTCAAGAAAATCGGGTGAGAGTTCCAAAGACCAAAAAACACTCAAAGGCGATTAACACTCATACACAATTTAGCGAGCAAAGCCATCGATGCCATACAAATGTATTTTTTTCTAAATGTGAGACAAACTTGTGAAAAGATGCAAAATTTTGAAAATACTGAGACAAACCTCCAAGTAATGACCAAAGGAAATCAAATTAAGAATTTCTCAAGAAAGAGACTCAAAACATCCAATTAACTTAAGGGAGATTGATGAGATGAAGAATTGCTGAAAGAAACTCAGAAACAAGAGATTTTTGACAGAAAAATACAGATCTGGGTAGATGCTAAGAATCCTAAATTAAATCTAAACTAAACTGGAAAAAATAAATCTAAAGTTTTTCAAAATTTTAACAGGGTCCGCAGGCTCCCAGAAGTAACAAGTGCGGTCCCGCACTGTTTACTCAAGGAAAGTGCGAAACTGCCCGCACTGTGCAAAATAACAAAGTGCGGTCCCCAGAAAAGCTCAAGAAAAACCGTAAAAGATTTCAAAATTTTCAAAAACAGAGATAACCTAAGCTACCCAGGCAGATATCCATCAATCAAAAACCAAGCAAAACGTTTCCTCAAATCAAAATAAAAGAGAACCAAAAACAACAAGTTTTTTCCCCAGCGGAGTCGCCAATTTGTTGGATGGATAAATCGTTCTTGCAGAAAAGACCGATCTCCCTAGTACTAAAAGTATCTAACAACAAACAGCCAAATAGACTAATCTTTCTCTAAGCATGTAAGGTTTACAAAATCTTTATAGAGGTGTAAAAGACTTACCGTATGTCCAGCGCTTGTTTGAAGTCGTTGTTGTCCCTCGTGCACTTGAAGGAGTTTTCCTCGTAAACCTGCAGTCACAAACAAGAAAAATTTTACATATCACCTGTATAGACATCATCATAAACCATGCTTATCATAGTGATCAAGGAATCTATGAAATAAACCATGAACAGACAACTTATTGAGAAAAATGAGTATATTTGTATTAATTTCAAAAGAAGGAAAACCTTACAACCTGAGCCTTGATGTTCGAAAGGCCTTCCCGGGGTCCGAAGTAGGAGTCTCCTCTACTTTGATAAGCTCTGCACTCCTCCAACCAAGACAAGTAGAGGTATGTAATCTCTCCTCACAAAAGTCTTAGTCAACTAAGTCTAAATCTCAACAGCACTTAACCTCAAATCTTCTTAAGCTTGACCTCCCTTTGAGGCTACCCAATGCCTCTTTTTATAGTGGAAAAGAGGAGGTTTTATGTTCCAAGTATGAAGGGATAGAATCCTCCTTCAAAGGGATAAGCTCCTCACATCAAGGGGTTAGCTCCATAAGGTAAGGGATTCATGCACCTCACAAGAGCGGTTCTGCCACCGCAAAATCCATTCTAGAAGCTTCTAGAATTTACTTTAATTGAGATTTTTGGAATTTACTTGCGCCTTTTTTATCTTACAGGGGTCTGCACCTTTAACACAGATAAAGTGCGTTCAGGTACGCAAGAGAGCTGAACATTAGGTGCGGGACTGCAGGCAAGATAGAGAGAAAGTGCGACACCAAAGTTTAGAAGATTTTTAGGAACATTTCTCTAATTTTCAAGGCTTGACATGAGGAACTGATGTGTTAGACTTGCAAAGGAGGAAGTATGAGTGATAATGAGCTCATACAGTTAGCAGAATGTCAAGGTGACAATTTTTAGTGTAACACAATCTATCACCATTCATATAATGTTCCCTTATAAGTAAAAAATATTCATGTTCTTGAACCAAGTCTTGGAAACTGGAGAAAATCTCTTTAAAACCTTTAAAAGATTACATGTGCACTTTTTGTGACCATTTCCTGCACATACGCTAATACTTCTTCTATTAGCCACGACGGTCACCACTCTGTTCAGTAATAAAAAATGTGCACCCCTATAAGAAGGAAGTAAACACAAAAATGTAACCTCTAGTAGCCTAGTTGGTCGAATATTCTCCCAACTAGAAGCCTCTATAGTCGCGCTAGTTCGAGCTATATCCCTCTACTCATGGATCTTATCCCTTGGCTAAAGGAACCCTAATCCCTTCATTGGACGTGTCGGGGAAATATATTGTTATAATTTCCAACATTAAATTATCAATCTAGGGCTTGTAAACTTCGAGGCACAAGTGCAAGGAATGCAAGATCAAAGCATATAAGTTAGACTAGAGTAAGAAATCAACTTATTGTTTAAGTACATAATTGATATTTCTAATTGAAACTAATCAATTGAAGAAAACATTCTCAAGCAACATCAATAATAAATTCTAATTTTTATTCAAACGATTTTAAGTTACGGAAATAAATAATCCAAACAAGACTTCAACTAATCTAATTCACAGGATCACACAAATCAATAAGCATTGAAACTAACCTCTATCATCACTCTGAAATTACTTCAAAATAAACTAAGTAAACCAATATTCTAATTGACATGATTTGAGGTCTAAAAGACTGCAAAATAACAAACTATTTTATCCTTAGATTACTTTAATCAAACTCAAGAAATCATTCAAACATAAGCACATTGACTAATGGTTCTACCAATAACTAATTACAATTATAAAGAATTTCAAAACTGAACTACAACTCCAAACAATGATTTAATGGTCTCGTTTCGTTGCTTTCAAATACTTGGTTTCCAAAACACAATGTTACAGGAAATTATAGTGGATCAGTAAGGTACATAATCTATTTCAATTCATATTTAAAAGAAATGGAGTTATCAATCTCTTGTTTATCCAATTAAGAAGCAGCTTTAAATATTCCAATCGTATACCTGTAACAAAGGGGTTATTCATGCAATAAAATCATTGATTAACACCATTAATTAGCTTGCAATGAGTTGAAAATGATATTTCTATTTTATTTTAAGAAAAAAATGAATTACAGTCTTAAGTACATAATCAAAATTATGAGATCTAACTAACAAATGCTTTCAAACTAAAATCCCTACACCTAAATCTAAATCAAACACACTACCTCTATCCTATGATGTTTTACAAGACTTTCTTCTAGGTGATGGTGGGCCCTTGCCACTCTGTTTCAGGAAATAACTCCCTAGAGGTTTTTTGGGTCAAAACCTCCACAGATCAGGGCATGCTATTCAAGAAGGACTCACACAACCACACTTGTATGCTAAAAACTAGATAACATCGATAGTAGAACTCACCCGTAATCCTACGTTTGATGTAGATCCCGCGGGGTCCAAACCCCCAGCAACCCTTCTTCCTCCTCAACCTGAAAACCAAGAAGAAACGTGCACGGAAATCTAGTTGTACAACATATATTTATCCTAAATGTCAGTGAAATCCATGTGAAACATCATATAAACAATAATAAATGCTTAAATAATAATCTTTTCACATATGCAAGCAGATATTAACACGTGAATTTAGGAACAAGATGGTTCTTCTTCATTACGAACAGCATGTACAGTAGTAAAAAGTGGAGAGATCACCTGAATCCTTCCACGATCTTCGAACAGACCGTCGTCCGGATCCGTCCCGCCCTTGCCTCGCTAGGATACTTTCAAGACTTGTGCACATGAGATGACATATAAACTGATGAACATCTCTAGGAAACAAGGGTTTCCTGTAAAAATCTGGGAAAGTGCAGGAGGCACAGGAAATCAGACTTGAATTGGGGTTCCAACAGAGTATAATATCTATAATTTCTCTCTCCCTTAGGCCATGCACATGAGGGGATTTTATACTACCTCAAATTAGTTTCAATCAGTTGGAAACAGTTGGCCACATGATGGGGTGGTTTAAATACTGGAGTAACCATCAACCCAGCCCGAAAATAGGGAATTTTTATATATTTTTTAATGATTTTAATGGCATACGCGGAAAAGTGTGTATGGACTCGCGTATACACACGGAAAAGTCTGGGAATACCCGCGTATGGGATTTTTAACACTGTTTTTTATGAATTTTGTTCAAGTCTGTGGGAATGGGTGCCCAAGGCCAAAGAGACAATCATGAATCACATGAGGGTGAAAAATGATGCTATAACAGATGCCCCCTAATATATGAGATCAGAAGGGGTACATTATGGCCGAAATGTATTATGCACATAGAAATAACTTCGCAAGGACAAGAGAGGACTTCACCAGATTTCAGCCTGCCAAAAACCGATGAAAGAAAACAGAGATTCAACTCATGCTGAGGCGGGCATACCCATGTTCAGTCAAAAATATATCATATAGAAAGTACATGATAAATCCAGAATGTATACAAGTATAGCTGAACTGAAAGTACATAATGAATCATCTGAGCAGGGCCTGGAAATACAAGTCGAAATTAATGTCCAAATATCACATATAGAAAGTTGATCAATGATGCTGAAACTGGATGTCTGATCATAAAAGTGACTAAATCTCCAAGTACCAAATCATAAGGGGTGGAACACATGGTACAATCACGCAACTCTAGAGCCAACATATAAGATGCTGCTATACTGACACTGCAACATATAAGGGTGGATGGCATCACTGGCAGAAACTGAATGGACTGTCAAAAGTGAACCGAAAAATGTTGATGCAACCCGAGGTCTTCACCGATCTCGACGACACAATTCTACACAATGGGAATAAATGAGCTAAAGTCGACCATGTGAGAAATCGTTGGATTACCGGTCAATAATGTAAATCGTTAACCAACGCGAGACAACCCACCAATAATGAAAATGAGTGTCAAGGTGCCCCAGTACAATCTAACAAGTGCGAATGAATGAGTTGAAGTCGAACACTTGGAAGAATCTACCAATCAGGAGGCAATGATGAATCCCCATTGTCGATAGCGAAGAGTCTACCACTGATGACTGCAAACCCTAAGGTACTGACAAAAAGACTCTAGACCTTATTCCCAGAGCAATGAGTCGAAGTCGATGGGAAAAGATCTGTTGGAAGGAAGGCATTAAGGCATCCCACATCAGTCTAGCGCGAGTGTAACCCGCAGGCCAAAATTTGGAAGGAATCAGATGAAGCAGAGTGACGGAACCAAACTGAAGTATGTTTCTGACATGCACAAGATGAAGCTAGTGCACGGAAGAAACCCTCTGAACCAACCAATAATGAAAGCTGACACAGAGGCGAGATATCCACCGATAGGGTCAAATGGAAATCAAGGTACTGCACGAATCCCAAGTGTGATAATGTATGCTGACGTCGAACATAGGGGAAACTACTCAGTCAAAGACCCATAATGATGATCAAATGCTGAGCACAAGGTCACCTATCAATGATGGAAATAGGGCCAGGGTGCGGCTCTAGGTTTACTCTTAGAGCAATGTGTCGTAGTCGATGAGAGACAAACCCGCCAGCAAGAAGTCAATGGGGACCTTCTCAAACTAGCACGAGAAGAAGACCAAAACATCTGATGTGATAGAACAAGATACTAACAAGACCGGAAAGGCCGACTGAATAATGAGTCAAGAGACACTGCAGAATGGCCAACTTTGGTTAGACTTCCCTTGAAGAAAAGCACGACTCGTGATGACCATGGCAATAAAAAGTGACACTATATAAGTCTGTTATGCAGGAGGCAAAAACAAACTCTCCATATGATTGGAAGAGATAACCAACCAGGGGAGAACTGAATAGTGAAAAAAGGCAAAGGCTGAACCTAGGTCAAAACTAAAACCATCCCAAATGAAGGAAATATATAAGTGTATGTGCTTTGTTCAAGGGCAACAAACTGACACTGCACTGCCATCAAATTAAGAAGTTACATCCCGTTCCCGCTCTTTTTTTTATATTTTATTTTTTTGTCTTTTTCATATAATAAGCCTGAAAAAGAATAAAAGAATTCTATAGTACAATGGATAGAACGAGTATCAAGAAACAGATGCACTAGTTCCTGGGATAGGAGCAATCCTATGCTCAATGCAAGGTGGCGAAATCTGGTAAGCGATACTCAAAGGAATGTTCCATCCATGGGTAAAAGGGTGTCAAGTCGCGATAGCTAAATGCATGCAATGGTTAACTTGTACAGACAGTCAAGGTCAAAAGTTGGCTTAAACATGGAGTCCAAAATGAAGCCGGCTAAAGCCCAGGATAAACAAGTAGCCAATATGCAATGCAATAATACAACTTAACAACACCAGGGAGCCTCTAGGGTAATGACCAGAAAAATGATAGTGAAGAAGAAGAAGAATGAAGCTTCAACACATAAGTCATGGTGGGACTAAAGAGGACTCCCGAGCCTACATAAAACGCAGCATGGGCAACAAATGATAGCGAGGAACTAACTAGGAAGCCCATGTAAAGGAAGGCTCTACCACCAAGTCATGATTAAATAATCGGCGAGTGAACTGGGTGAAATACTCATGAACTGATGGGATCGACCCCATGGAAAGTGATCAGAATGGAGGCTAGAATGCAAAATGCAACGGAGAGTGGATTTCCTAACCTATATGCCAGTTTTAGTTTATAAAAAAGAGATTTCAAGAAGACCAATTGAACTATCTGGTAACTAAGTCAAACAAACTCTGAATTTCAAGTATAACTTCAACAAAATGCTCAAAGCCAACCATGCCACTCTCGCAGCGAGGCTTTATATGAGAAAAAAGGAAGACAAGAAACTCAATAAATCAACTCAGTACAATAGTATAAACTTGCAATAAAAAACTTCAAAGAATAAAAAAGAGACTCTTCGAAAATTGCAACAAAACTAGTCTACTGAACACCAAGGAAACCAAACGCACCAAATAGGTAAAAAATCAAAATGCGCAGCAACACACAAGGAAAGAGTAAATGAGAAGGAGCTCTTTGTTCTGATTAAGTAGAACAACCAAGAATCTTCAAGAAAAGACCTTCGTACTCATACCAAAATTGCAAACGTAACAACCAAAAATTTCACCAACCGAGAGAGTCTTCACACAAAGGAGAGAGAAATAGACATATAAACACTTTAAACACAGTCCAGAGATTAAAAAACACTGTAGAAACAGGTCACCACAGGCAGACAAGACCAGAAAAGCTAAAAACCAAAACTTCAAAATTTGCCCCCAGACATACGCGCTTTAACAGTTTTGAAACAAGCGTGCATACAATACTGTAGCAAAGGAAACCCGCGTATACACGACTTCCTTTATGGAAAACAGCGTGTATACATGATTGTGTGTAAGAAAACTCGCGTATGAAAAGGTAAATAATGAAAAATAAAAATGATTAAGCCTGGATAAAGAACTAGGTCTTCAGTCTGACTGAGAAAAAGTTAACTGGACTGGTAATAATGATTCAAACTGTTGGAAACCTTTAAAAAAGCTGAAATCACCCAACAGGGGAATCACAAAAATGCGATCCCCAGCAGAGTCGCCAGTTCTATTTCGGGAAATAACTCCCTAGAGGTTTTTTGGGTCAAAACCTCCACAGATCAGGGCATGCTATTCAAGAAGGACTCACACAACCACACTTGTATGCTAAAAACTAGATAAAATCGATAGTAGAACTCACCCGTAATCCTACATTTGATGTAGATCTCGTGGGGTCCAAACCCCCAGCAACCCTTCTTCCTCTTCAACCTGAAAACCAAGAAGAAACGTGCACGGAAATCTAGTTGTACAACATATATTTATCCTAAATGTCAGTGATATCCATGTGAAACATCATATAAACAATAATAAATGATTAAATAATAATCTTTTCACATATGCAAGCAGATATTAACACGTGAATTCAGGAACAAGATGGTTCTTCTTCATTACGAACAGCATGTACAGTAATAAAAAGTGGAGAGATCACCTGAATCCTTCATCGATCTTCGAACAGACCATCGTCCGGATCCGTCCCGCCCTTGCCTCGCTAGGATACTTTCAAGACTTGTGCACACGAGATGACATATAAACTAATGAACATCTCCAGGAAACAAGGGTTTCCTGTAAAAATCTGGGAAAGTGCAGGAGGCACGGGAAATCAGACTTGAATTGGGGCTCCAACAGAGTATAATGTCTATAAATTTCTCTCTCCCTTAGGCCATGCACATGAGGGGCTTTTATACTCCCTCAAAGTAGTTTCAATCAGTTGGAAACAGTTGGCCACGTGCTGGGGTGGTTGAACTACTAGAGTAACCATCAACCCAACCCGAAAATAGGGAATTTTTATATATTTTTAATGATTTTAATGGCATACGCGGAAAAGCATGTATGGACTAGCGTATACAGGCGGAAAAGTCTAGGCATACCCGCGTATGGGATTTTTAACACTATTTTTTATGAATTTTGTTCAAGTCTGTGGGAATGGGTGCCCAAGGCCAAAGAGACAATCATGAATCACATGTCCTAATTTATGCCCATATATTATCCTAACAATGGTCTTCTTCATAAGCTTATAGGTGCCAGCTTCTTTGGTAAGATTGATTTAAAGTCGAGCTACTTATACCAAGATCCAATTGAACAAAACATTGTATAGAATACAACCTTTAAATTTAAATAAGGTCATTTTAAGTGGTTGGTCATGCCATCCTGACTAACAAATTCTCTAACAATGTTTATGAGGATGATAGATGATATCCTATGGTCATTCACAAACCCTTTTGTGTTTATATATCTATATGACATCCTCATCTTCAATAGAACCTAGGAATAACATTTGTAGTAAACTCGGTAGGTCCTAAGAACCTTAAAATAACACAATTTGTATTCCAATCCATAGATATTCTCATATGGCCTACATTGAATTTATTATTTTGGAACAATTGTGGATGATCTTGGGATGCACATGAACCCATCCAAGGTCCAAGTCATTTGTGATTGGCCATCCCCAACGACACTAAGAAAGATCTGTAGATTTTTGGGCCTTGCTTACTTATATCAAATATTCGTTTTATGGTTCTCTAATATCACTTGGACCTGAAGTAAAATTAACAAGGGTGGAAATAAAGCAAATATTTCCTATTATGAATCAAAATAGAAAGCAGTCAAGGATCTAAAACACTACCTATGCTTTGCACCATTCCTCACCCTACTAGACCTAAAAAAATCCATTTGATATTGAGAGATATGCCTTTGACTATGCTATCGGTCTAATCCTCACTCAAAAATGAAATTCAATGGCCTAACACAATGAAAAACTCTCTAATATTTTCTAAAGATTCACCACCTATGATAGAAAGATGTACTTCATTGTGCAATCATATAAAAAATGGAAGCATTATGTTCAGGGGAAGAATATGATCATCCACACTAAACAAAAAAAAATTCCAATTCATGTAGACAAAAGGAAAGTTATAGAGCTATCACCATTAAAAATGATCCACAAGCCTACAACGATTACACTTGAGCATCAAGTACAAGAAATACCACACCAACCATGTTGCAAACCGCCTTAGTCAATTCCCAATTGTGTGGCTAACCATAGTTCTTAACTCTTATGGGAAGAAAAACTTTAGGTGGCCCTAATTATAAAAAAATAACTCTAACTTCATTGTTACATACACGATTTTGATTACAGGTAAAAAATTTACATACTTCCACCTCGAGGATGTACTCTTGCGCTACTTATGCTACCTTTTTTTCCTCTAAGTGAGTTTGACAAGATAATTTGAGAGGCACATTACAATCAAGTAGTAGATGACTTTGGTGTGGAGAATACAATAGTAGTACCTCACAAGTATTTTTATTAGACAAAACTCTTACAAGATATCCACCACTATAATATATTGTGCACTTCTTGTGTCATTTCTAAACCATCCATACTTAAGCAAGGGTTGTACACTCATACACCTATCCCATAGAACCCATGGGTGTCAATCTCCATGGATTGCATTTCAATTTTACCCTCCACTAGGCATGGTAATGATTGTGTGTTTGTGGTTGTTAACCATTTCTCTAATATGGTCCTTCTAGCATCTTGAAAGAAGAGTATCATAGCCAAAAGCATAGTTAGGTTATCCTTAGAGCATTTTTTCTTTAACTTTGGGCTAACTCATACCATTCTCTTAGACATGGATAGCAAGTTAATTAGTACCTTTTGGTCTAACATGTTTTTTCTAACGAATACAAAATTAATTTCCTTTTATCCCCAAATAGATAGACAAATACAAGTGGTCAATAGAATGATTATGTATATCTTGAACATTTTCAACTCCAACAATATGCATACATAGGATGAAATCCTTCCACATGTTCAACATCGTTATAACAATTCCCTCCATAAATTTATTGGCCATAGTTCTTTTCAGGTATGTTTGGGGAAAAATTGGCCCCAATCGATATAGCACTTCCCATTTCATCTTCACTGATAGATTCCCACCATGCTCAATCCAAGCTAGATAGAGTAGGGAAAATTGTTGAACGAATTCAACACCTCCAACAACAAGTTCAAGATTTCTTGTAGAAATCCAATTCCATGTACAAGCAATGACATGATTAACATTGACTCCCACACAAATTTCACATTATTGATAAGGTGTTGTTACTATTGGCCCTTCAATTTGTCATAATTTTTTTGATGAAACCATCCATTTTCACATCATTCCAATCACCCATTGTCATCATTTTTAACAATATTTCTTCACAAACGCACTAAATTCTTGCATACTTGTTTTCATGGTTTATTATTCTTATTTCTATTATTTTTAATGAATTAAAGAGAATTATGCATGGTTTTACTAATGATAGTTTGGTAGTTCAAGTTTTTATAGTTTTTGTAGCTGTCTCCATGTTTGATGTAGTAGCACCACTCTAGAATGAAATCCAACACATGGAGATTGCTCCTAGAAGCTCCAATATGAATTTTTGTTGGTCAAATTTCACCCAGCTCACACATGTGGACATCCAGGAAAAGGTCAAGGGAAAATCACAGCAGTTTTGACCAGTCAACTTCAAACGCGTTTTCTGAGAAAATTAAAGCGAATGTCGCAAAAAAAACATGAATTTTGTTCATCACAACCCCAATTAAGTTCTTTATGAGAAATTTTCTCAATTTTTTTACCATTTGGGAGATATTTCAGGTTTGTTAGAGCATATTTTTCAGTTTTGTGAGGAAACATTGCTCCCATGTGTCAATAAAACGCCTAGCGAAGCTAACAAAGTTTGGAATGGACTTTGCTTCATCAAATTCATGGAAAATAGGTGTCCATTCACTTCTGATATTTAGTCATATGAATCTCCATGAAGTTACACTGTAACCCCTATATAAACACTCCATTGAAACAAAGAGGAGAGGTTAATTTTCTGAAGGAATTTGTGAAGTTTTAAATTTTGTTTTTCATTCAGTTTTAATGAATATGTACCTTGAATACTTGATGCGCAACTAACTATTGGAGTAAAGATTTGACTGCCTATTTGTGGAGGGCCCCTATAAATAGTGAAGGTTCTGCATTTTATGTTTTTCATGTAGTTGTTTTCATGTTTTCATTTTATTATTTGATGTAGTTATTTTCATAATTCCAATTTGTCGTTTGTCGTATTTGTTTCCAAAATTCCAATTTTTCATTTGTTGTAGTTACTCCCATAATTTCATTTTTTTATTTGATGTAGATGCTTTCATAAGTCTTCTTTTATAATTTAATGTAGATTCATCAATATTTCCTTTCGAATTATCAAATTGCAGAGGATTCATAGTTTTACTACTAGAGCAGTAGTGATTTATTTAGAGTAGTTTTAAAAGTTCATGAGTGGTTTATTTCAAGAGAATCAAGTGATTTATTTTCCAGTTTTTGAATGATTTCTTTTCATGAGCATGAGTGATTTCTTTACAAGAAGTAGTGATTGAGTGATTTCCTTTCAGTATATGAGTGAGTTATTTTTCAGTTTAAGAGTGATTTCTTTTCAAAGTAATGGTGATTTGTTTATTTCTTTACAAGTTTCATTTCCATAAAATTGCATTTCAAAAACATAAAAATGTATAAATTATATTTTATCTTCGTGCACAAGATTGTTAGAGAATAATAATTTTTAGAGACTAAAAAATAAATTAGTTAAGGTTTATTCATAAGATAGAGAAAGTTTGTTTCAGTTTTTAGAGAGTAGAAAGCATGTTGAATTTTAGAACTTAGTTGTTCTTTAAATTTATCAATTTCATTAGGAACATGAGAATAAAAAAATCCTTAGAAGTAATCTCTACAAATCCAATCATCACACCAATAAACTAAATGAATAAAAGAGGCTTCTACCATATATTGTGCACTTGCACTTCCCAAGTTTACCAACTCCAGTCAATAATTTATCTAATCAATTTAAGACAATTAAATCGACAAACATTTTGGAGTTGTTTTTAGGGAAGTGTAAATAGGATCCTTTTTCTTTTCATTAAAAAAAAAAACAAAACTTCAATCACCTACCACACCCACTATATCATGTGGTGCAATAAGAGCCACATGTCCACAACATGAATTCTTATTTTTGCAAGTAGAAGAAGATGTGACAAAGGAGGTTGAAGAAATGAACGAAGATGATTAAAATGAGGAAGACCCTTTTGGATTTCCCATTTAAGAAACTGATGACAATGGTCATATGAAGAGCATCCCTCCATCTATACTTCCTATCTTCAAATTAGGTATGAGCTCAAAAGCCCCGGAAACCTTTCTTTTTGAATTTGAAATAATTTGTAGATCTTATGGATACTCATTACACATTCAAAAATTGAATTTGTTTTCGGCAACATTGAAGAATAGAGCTCTTAGACGGTTCATGACTTTAGGAACATATTATATAAGGACATGGGATCATATTAAAAGAGTATTTTTGGAAAAATTAAAATATTATTTTATACACCATGAACTTAGAAATAAAGTCTTCAAGATGAACCAAAAAAGAGGATGAAAGCCTAGAAGATTTAGTGGAAATATTTACTTATAATATTAAATATCTAAATTTCATAATTTAGGATTAGACACATTAAAAACTCTCCTACTAAATTCTATAAAGGATGAATGGATTGATATTCTTAATCTGGTGGGAAAAGGCGATATCTATCCAATGTCATTTCAAGATAATTGTGACGCGTGCAAGAACATATCAAGTGGAAAAGAAAAGTATGTAAGATCCCCTAAAGATCAATTTATGGCAAGAGTAAGTAATTCGACATCAGGATTGGTAAGTCAAATTGAAATTAACAATTTGCTAAACATTATTGGTAATTTAAATGAACAAATTAAGATGCTAAGAATGTAAAACAAGAAAAAAAGTGAGAATGCTACTTCATTTATATTTTTCCCTAAATGTAGAAAGAAACATGTTTTTCATGAATGTCCACTTGATAAAATTACAATTTGTGACATCTGTGCAGGACCACAAACTACTAAATATTGTCCATCATTACCAAGGTTAAAGATAGTTTACTAGGAAGAAAATCAAACACTGGAACAATCTTGTTATGTAGCTCCAAGAAGACCAGGGAAGCCTCTTCAACCTGGTATGATGCAACATCTCAATTCTTGATTTCAAGGATATGCACAAAAATCTCAAGGTAATTGGAAAATGCCCTTGCCTTGGCAACCTTGGCTATCTTAATCCCATCCTCAAAACCAATCTTGGCAACAAATTTGGCAAAGGCCCTACAAATTAAATCCACCATATCCTCAATATTTCCCTCTCTATCATCAATACCAACATCAATGTTATCCATACCATTCACCTCCACCACAACATCAATTTCACCATCAATCGACCTAAATTCAAGCTTTCCCATTACCACCCACACAATCACCCCAAAGATTCATTCCCACTCCACTACTTGCACAAAAATTTCATATCCACAACAATAAAACACCTCTATCCACTTACAATGTTGAGGTATTGCAAAATGATTATCCAACTACCATTTAAGAACAACAACTAGAAGAAAAAGATTTAGATAGGGTCCAATAATCATGGATGCCTATTGATAAAGAGTAGTTTTTGGAACCTCAGATTAAAAAGATTTTTTCAGGCTTATCACCAGGTTATATGAATGGATATCACATCTCTAACGACTTGCAGGACATGATAGCAAGAAGCCAAGGAAGAGAAGGTTACAATGAATATTGGTTCAAGACAATCATCGGATCTCAGTTATGCATTCTTCAGTATCTTCTTACATCATCTCAATCAAGACAATTGGTCTCTCATATACTGGTACATATCAAAGTGTATCTTTCAAACCCGCATATGAGTTTATCTATAATCTTGTTAAAGACATGGTTCCATTGGAAGTATTCATGTACTTGAAAAATAATTATTTTTCAAGTACAGTAGGACATATAAAAAAAGTAAAAATGAAAAGTAAAGAGAACAATAAGTCCTATGGTGAAAACCAACTTGCTGGCACAATTGGACATGAGCTTTGCTTGAAAACTAGGCAACTGGCAAGCAAAGTTCACCATAATTTCTGCAATTTCATGATGGTTTCAATGTTTTATTATGGTTCTTCAAATAATTTTTGGTTCTATGCTCGAGTTGGATGATGTGGAATTCCTTAAGGTCCACCTTCCAACAGATCTTGTCCCATCGACCTCATCACCTTATCTGGGATCAAGATCAGATATTATTTGGAGTGCCTTGGAACTTGCATATATCAATGGAAAGCCTCCTCATTGACAACAATGTCTCTTGATTGTCAGATATTGCAGGTGACTCGACTTCAACACTTTCATTCATCCCTGTCAAGATGCACTCATGTACCTTGACACTCATTTACATTATCAGTGAGTTATCTCGCATTGGTTAACTATTTTCATCATTGATCGATAATCCAATGATTTCTTCCCATTATCGACTTTGGCACATTCATTCGCATGGTAAGAATTGTACCATGAATATTGGCTCTGATGAAGATTAATGGTTTTATGGAATCAACAACAACTTGCAGCAGTACATTTTATTGGTTTCTTGTAGTAGTATGTTCATCTTTTTTTCATTCAACAACAGCATGATGGAACCATTACAACACTTTTTCATTCATTTTCATTTTCAAGAAAAACAATAAATATGGGCCTATTTCAGTCAATATGCAGTATTTTTCATGGTTTCTACTTCAGAATGCGGCACACATTTCAAATCAACATTCAAAATTAGAGAAATAATTTTCCGCAAAAATTGACATTTTTTTGTAACAGCTACGGAAACTTGCAGTTTCTGTAACTGTTGCTATAATAGCATGTTTTGTTGTAGCAGCTTTTTTGAGAGGCAGCTTTGGCACAAATATTGCAAGATATTGGAGCATAAATAAAAAAATTTGAACTTATGGGTTTTCTCAGAATATGATATTGAGAAAGGAGTGGACAAAATTCAAAAAAAGTGTAATTTTCCAGGACTTCTTAGTGGGTTTTAAAGGCGGATTTTGATTTTTCACCAGTTTGGACAGATTAGGGAAGATTCCATTTTTGCACAGAAGTGCCTTTTATTCATAAAAATGGCATTCTGAAGGCATGTGGCAGTAGAAAATGTAAAAATACACAGTTTCCATTTTGAATCACTCAATTTGGACTTAAAATGAGTTCGTGGAATATGTTTTTGTTGCAACATTGGGCAGCGTGAAGGGTGATAGGGAAAAAAATGATTAGATCATAACTTGCAAACCGTGCATCCATTGGACTTGAAATTTTATGATAAATGCATTGAGGTAGTGTAATTAAAAAAAGAAAATTTCAGAAAGTTCCAGTATGTATTTTGTAAGAAATTGGCCACTTTCACCTACAACCATTTATCATTTTTCTCGAGTTTACACCCATTGGATGAGATTTTTTGTGTGGGAAGATGAATAATATTAATAGTAACAACCTCAAAAAAATTCAAAAGAATATGATTTACCATTTGAGAGAAATTGGGAAAATAAATCTGCTAAATGAAAAAATATACACTTTGTGGATCAAGGTCAAAGTGGAGGTCAACGCATCATGGAGCAAAGTACCTGAGCCAAATAAACACCAAATCAGTCATCAGATCGTGTTCTCTTCTCCAATTCCAAAAGGTAAACTTGAGGTAAAATAGTCGTAAACTTTTTAATTTGTTAAAAAATCTAGAAAATTTGATGAAAAACTATTGTAAAAATGTAGTTCCAATTTTTCTCCCATTATGTTTTGTCATACATTTTAACAACCAATCCCACAAGTTATGATCAATTCTTTATCAACAAAGTCCTGCCGCCCATGCAATCATATTATTGTTTTCCATGGTCATAATGACGGTCTTCTATGCTTTCACCACTCTCTTGTTTAAACTTTCTCTTCTTATTAATCCATGCTTTCCTTAATGGTGCATACACATGATGTTTATGAGAAAAATAATTATTTTACAAATAGAAAAACTTGACTTCATGGTACATTTTTGTATCACATGATCAAAAAGTACATGGAGCACTTAAATTATGTGTCATATTGCTCATCTTCATATTTTTAATGGAAGCCAAGAAATGAAATGTACAAAGCCACAAGAAGAAGATTGCAACAAGGCTTTGTTCACACACTCTTGAAATCACTTGGAAGCATATTTTAGGCTTTGATTAGTTCTATAACCTTCAATAACAACTCTTATTTTATGTTATGTGCAACTCATCTTGTCAAAATATTCACATTGGGAAGTCTTCTTCATTCATTAGTTTGAGTTCTTGAAGAAAATATTTGATAACATTGTTGGAATATGATTGTTTGCTATGCATGGAAGATAAGAAGACAATCATTATGGGATACAATCTATGACCATTTTGAGCCATACTATTGGGATGAACTTCACAAGGATGGAAAGCACATTCTATAGATGGAGTAAAAGTCTTGATGTGTTCTTCACAAAATGGTATTCTACGAAGGCTTGAACAATTTAAGCACAATTAAAATAGTGACAAGTACTTGGATATGCTATTATGTGGGCATCCTTTCTTTTCACACAAGTTGCATATAATAAATAATGAAGGGTTGGAGAAAAGTGCAACTTATTGAGATAAAAGGTCAACATTGCTCTCTTGGAGCCTTGTTCAAGGATTTATTTGAAATGAAAGAATAAAGGAACAAAAGGAACCGGTTGGATTATGAAATTTTTCAATGCTTTGTTTGCATGAGGACATGCAAAATCTCCAATATGGGGGAATGTTAGGCCTTCAATTTTTCATAATTTTGTTGACGAAATTATCCATTTTCACATCATTCCATTCACCCATTGTCATCATTTTTAACAATATTTCTTCATAAAGGCACCAAATTCCCACACACATTTTTACATTGTTTATTATTATTATTTCTATTATTTTAATGAATTAAAGAGAATTATGCATGGTTTTACTAATAATAGTTTGATAGTTCAAGTTTCTATAGTTTCATCAGTTGTCTCCATGATTGAGGTAGTAGCACCACTCTAAAATGAAATCTAACACATGAAAATTATTTCTAGAAGCTCCAATATGGATTTTTGTTGGCCAAATTCCACCCACCTCACACAAGTGGACCTTCACGCAAATATCAAGGAAAAATCACAGTATTTTTAGCCAGTCAACTTCAAACGCGTTTATTGAGAAAAATAAAGCGAATATCGCAAAAAAAAAAACATGGGTTTTGTTCAACACAGACCCAATTAAGTTCTCTGTTAACAGTTTTCCTGAATTCATTACCATTTGGGAGATATTTCAAGTTCTTTGGGGCCCTATTTTGCAATTACGTGAGCAAACATTGCGCCTATGTGTCAATAAATGCCCAGTCAACCAAATAGAGGTTGGAATGGACTGTGCTTCATTAAATTCGTGGCAAATAGGTGTTCCTTCAGTTCTAATCTTTAGCCATATGAATCTCCATGAAGCTACATTGTAACCCCCATATAAACACTCCATTGAAACAAAGAGGAGAGGTTAATTTTCTTAAGCATATTGTGAAGTTTTAAAACTCAGTTTTTCATTCCTTTTTAATGAAGAAGTACCTTGAATACTTGATATGCAACTAAATTTTGGAGTAAATATTTGACTGCCTATTTGTGGAGGCCCCTGCAAACAATGAAGGTTCTGCATTTTATGCTTTTTATGTAGTTTTTTTCATGTTTTCATTTTACCATTTGATGTAGTTATTTTCAGAATTCCAATTTGTCATTTGTTGTAGTTGTTTCCAGAATTCCAATTTGTCTTTTGTTGTATTTACTTCCAGAATTTTATTTTGTTATTTGATGTAGATGCTTTCATAAGTCTTCTTTTATCATTTGGTATAGATTCATCAATCTTTCCTTTCGAATTGTCAAATTGCAGAGGATTCATAGTTTTACTTCTAGAGTAGCGGTGATTTATTTTAGAGTAGTTTTACAAGTTTATGAGTGGTTTATTTCAGGAACATTGAGTGATTTATTTTCTAGTTTTTGAATGAGTTCTTTTCATGAGCATGAGTGATTTCTTTACAAGCAGTAGTGATTGAGTGATTTCCTTTCAGTATATGAGTGAGTTCTTTTTCAGTTCAAGAGTGATTTCTTTTCAGAGTAATGGTGATTTGTTTATTTCTTTACAAGTTTCATTTCCATAACATTTCATTTCAAAAACACAAAAATGTATAAATTACTTTTTCTAGAATTTTATTTTATCTTCATGCACAAGACTGTTAGAGAATAATAATTTTTAGAGACTAACAAATAAATTAGTTAAGATTTATTCATAATATAGAGAAATTTTGTTTCAGTTTTTACATAGTAGAAAGAATGTTGATTTTTAGAACTTAGTTGTACTTTAAATTTATCAATTTCATTAGGAACATGAGAATACAAACATCCTTAGAATTAATCTCTACAAATCCAATCATCACACCAATAAAATAAATGAATAAAAGAGGCTTCTAGCATATATTGTGCAGTTTCACTTCACAAGTTTACCATCTCTGGTTGATAATTTATGTAATAAATTTAAGACAATTAAATTGACAAACATTTTGGCGTCGTTGACGAGGAAGTGTAAATAGGATCCTTTTTCTTTTCATTAAAAAAAAAAAAAACTTCAATCACCTACCGTTCCCACTATATCACATGGTGCAGTAAAAGACACACATCCACAACATGAATTATTATTTTTGTAGGTAGAAGAAGATGTGATAAAGGAGGTTGAAGAAACGGGCGAAGATTATGAAAATGAAGAAGATCATTTTGGATTTCCCATTCAAGAAACTGATGAAAATTTTCATATGAAGAGCATCCCTCCATCTGTACTTCCTAACTTCAAAGGTATGAAATTAGAAGACCCGAAAACCTTTGTTTTTTAATTTTAAATAATTTGTAGATCTTATGGATACTCATTACACATTCAAAAATTTAATTTTTTTTGTGGAAACATTGAAGGATAGAGCTCTTAGATGGTTCATGACTTTAGGAAAAAATTATATAAGGACATAGGATGATATAAAAAGAATATTTTTAGAAAAATGTAAAGATTATAGAAATGAAGTCTTTAAGATGAACCAAAAAGAGGATGAAAACCTAGAAGATTTAGTGGAGATATTTACTTATAATATCAAAAGATCTAAATTTAATAATTTAGGATTAGACAC
This sequence comes from Pinus albicaulis, assembly GCA_034641835.2. NCBI lineage: Eukaryota > Viridiplantae > Streptophyta > Pinopsida > Pinales > Pinaceae > Pinus > Pinus albicaulis. The sequence continues at coordinate 323,447,490 of CM076582.1, forward strand.
ATTAAAAAATCTCCTACTAAATGCTATAAAGTATGAAGGATTGATCTTCTTAATCTAATTGGAAAAGGAGATATCTATCAAATGTCATTTCAAGAGATTTGTAAACTGTGCAAGAACATATCAAGAGGAAAATAAATGTATGTAAGTCGGCAACGAGATTGGTAAGTCAAACTAAACTTAAAAATTTGCTAAACATTATTGGTAATTGAAATGAACAAATTAACATGCTAAGGATGCAAAAAAGGCAAAAAGTTGAGAATGCTACTTCATTGATAGTTTTCCCTAAATGTAGAAAGAAACATGTTTTTCATGAATGTCCACTCGATAACATTAAATTTGTGATATATATGTAGGATCACATACTACTCAAGATTGTCCATCATTACCAGGGTTAAAGGTAGTTTACCAGGAAGAAAATGAAACACTATAACAATATTTTTATGTAATTCCAAGAAGACCAGGGCAGCCTCATCAACCTGGTATGATACAAGATATCAATTCTCGATTTCAAGGATATGCACAATAATCTCAAGGTAATTGTAAAACACCCTTTCCTTGGCAACCTTGGCCATCTCAATCCCATCCTCAAAACCAATCTTGGAAAAAAAGTTGGGAAAGGCCTTACAAAGGAAATCCACCATTTCCTCAATCTTTCCCTCACTATCCTCAATACCAATATCAATGTTATCCATACCATTCACCTCCACCACAACATTAATTTCACCATCAATTGACCTCAATTCATCCTTTCCCATTACCACCCACACAAGCACACCAAAGATTCATTCCCACTCCACTAGTTGCACAACCATTTCATATCCCAAAAATAAAACACCTCAATCGACTTATAATGTGAGGTAGTGCAAAATTATTCTCCAACTACCATTGAAGAACAACAACCAGAAGAAGAAGAAGAAGATAGGGTCCAAGAATCATGGATGCCTATTGATAAAGAGCAGTTGTTGGAACCTGAGATTGAAAATTTTCTTGCATGCTTATCACTAGATTATATGAATGGAGATCACATCTCCGAAGACTTGCATGACATGATAGAAAGAAGAAAATGAAGACAACATTACATTGAATCTTGATTCAAGATAGTCATTGGATCTCGGTTCTCCATTCTTCAGTATATTCTGACATCATCTCAATCAAGACAGTTGGTCTCTCATATATTGGTACATATCAAAGTGTATCTTTCAAACCTACATATGGGTTTATCTATCATCTTGTTACAGACATGGTTCCATTTGAAGTATTTATATACTTGAACAATATTTATTTTTTAGGTAAAGTAGGACATATAAAAATTATAAAAATAAAAAAGAAGATAAAAATAATTCCTATTGTGAAAACCAACTTTCCAGCACAATTGGACATGAGCTTTGCTTGAAAACCAGGAAACTGGCGAGCAAAGTTCAAAATAAGTTATGAAAATTCATGATGGTTTGAATCTTTTATTATGGTTCTTCAAATAATTTTTGGTTCTACGCTCGAGTTGGATGATGTGGAATTCCTTAAGGTCCACCTTCCAATAGATCTTATCACATCAACCACAACACCTTATCTGGGATCAAGATCAGATATTATTTGGAGTGCCTTGGAACTTGCATACATCAATGACAAGCCTCCTCGTTGACAATAATGGGAATACAACAATGTCTCTTGATTGTCATATCTTGCAGGCAACTTGATTTCAACACATTCATCTATCCCTGTCAAGATGCACCTCGGTACCTTGACAATCATTTACATTATTGGTGAGTTGTCTCGCATTGGTTAACGATTTTCATCATTGATCGTAATCCAATGATTTCTTCCCATGCTCAACTTCGACACATTCATTCGCATGGTAAGAATTGTACCATGAATTTTGGATTTGTTGAAGGCTAATGGTTTTCTGGAATCAAAAACAACTTGCAGCAGTACATTTTATTGGTTTCTTGTAGCAACATGTTCATATTTTTTTCATTCAACGACATCATGATGGCACCATTACAACACTTTTTAATTGATTTTCATTTTCATGCAAAACAATAAATTTGGGCCTATTTCAGTCATTATGCAGTATGTTTCATGGTTTCTACTTCATCATGCAGTACACAATTCAAATCAGCAGTTCAAAATCGGAGAAAATAATTTTCTGCAAAAATTGACATTTTTTGCAACAATTGCGGAAAGTTGCAGTTTCTACAGCTATTGTTGTAGCAGCCTGTTTTTTATGTAGCAACTTTTTCCAAAGGTAGTTTTGGCACAAATATTGCAATAAATTGGAGCATAAATAAAAACTTCTGAGCTTCTAGGTTTTCTCAGAATATGATAATTTGACTAATACATGGACATATTTCAAAGAAAGTGCAATTTTCCAGGATGTCTTAGCTAGTTTTAAAGGAAAATTTTGATTTTTCACCACTTCGGACATATTAGGGCAGATTATGGTTAAATGAACACACAAAATTTCGGAAAGTTCCAGTGTGTATTTTTCAATAAATTGGCCACTTTCACCTACATCCATTTCTCATTTTTCTCGAGATTCGTGCACCCTTGGATTAGATTTGTTTGTGGGAAGATGCATAATATTAATAGTAGCAACCTCAAAAATTTTCCAGAGAATCTAATTTACCATTTGAGAGAAATTGGAAAAACAAATATTCTACATGAAAAAAATACAATTTATGGAGCAAGGTCAAAGTGGAGGTCAACGCATCATGGAGGAGAGTACCCGAGCCAAATCAACACCAAATCAGTCATCAGATCGTGTTCTCTTCTCCAATTTCAAAAGGTAAACTTGAGGTAAAACTAGCCTTAAACATTGTAATTTGCATAAAAAATCTAGAAATTTTGATGAAAAGCTATTGTAAACATGTAGTTCCAATTTTTCTCCCATTATGTTTTGTCATGCCTTTTAACAACCAATCCCACAAGTTATGATTGATTCTTTATCAAAAAGGTCTTCCCACCCATGCAATCATATCATTTTTTTCCATGGTCATAATGATGTTCTTCTATGCTTTCACCACTCTCTTGTTTAAACTTTCTCTTCTTTTTAATCCATGCTTTCCTTGATGGTCCATCAACATGATGTTTTTGAGAAAAAGAATTATTTTACAAATATAAAAACTTGACTTAATGGTAAATGTTTGTAGCACATGATCAAAAATTACATGGAGCATTTAAATTATGTGTCATATTTCTCATCTTCATATTTTTAATAGAAGCCAAGAAATGATGAGTACAAGGCCACAAGAAGAAGTTTGCAACAAGGCTTTGTTCACACACTCTTGAAATCACTTGGAAGAATATTTTATGCTTTGATGAGTTGTATAACCCTCAACAACAACTCTTATTTTGTGTTATGTTCAACTCATCTTGTCAAAAGCTTCACATTGGGAATACTTCTTCATTCATTAATTTGTGAGCTTTGAAGAAACTATTTGATAACATTGTTGAAATATGATTGGTTGATATGCACGGAAGATAAGAAGACAATCATTATGGGCTGCAATCTATGACCATTTCCGACCATACTAATGGGATGAACTTCACAAGGATGGAAAGCACATTCTATAGATGGATTAAAAGTCTTGATGTGTTCTTCACAATATGGTATTCTACCAAGGCATGAAAATTTTGAGCACAATTAAAATAATGACAAGTACTTGGATATGCTATTATGTGGGCATATTTTGTGGGCATATTTTATTTTCACAAAATTTGCATATAATAAATATGAAGGGTTGGATAAAAGTGCATCTTATTGAGTTAAAAGCTCAATATTTCTCTCCTCGATCTTTGGTCAAGGATTTAGTTGAAATGATAGAATAAATGAACACAAGGAACCAGTTGGATTGTGAAACTTTGCAATGCTTTGCTTGCATGAGGACATGCAAAATCTCTGGTGTGGGGGAATGTTGGGCCTTCAATTTTTCATAATTTTGTTGATGAAACCATCCATTTTAGCATCATTCCATTCATCCATTGTCATCATTTTTAACAATATTTCTTCATAAATGCATCAAATTCCCGCATACATGTTTACATGTTTTATTATTATTGTTTCTATTAGTTTTAATGAATTAAAGATAATTATGCATGGTTTTACTTATGATAGTTTGACATTTCAATTTTATACAATTTTCGTAGCTGTCTCCATGGTTGAGGTAGTATCACCTCTCTAGAATGAAATCCAACACATGGACATTGTTTCTAGAAGATCAAATATGGATTGTTGTTGGTCAAATTCCACCCAGCTCACACATGTGGACCTCCAGGCAAAGATCAAGGGAAAATCGCAGCAATTTTGAATATTCAATTTAAAACCTTTTTTCTAAGAAAAATAAAGAGAATATCGCAAAACAAAAATATGGGTTGTTTTCATCCCAGACCCAATTAAGTTCTCAATGAGAATTTTTCCCGAATTCGTTACCATTTGGGAGATATTTCAGGTTCTTTGGAGCCCTATTTTGCAGTTGTGTGAGCAAACATTGCGCCCATGTGTCAATAAACGCCCAGTCAAGAAAACACAGGTTGGAATGAACTGTGCTTCATCAAATTCGTGGAAAATAGGTGTTTATTCAGTTCTGATCTTTAGCAATATGAATCTCCATGAAGTTACATTGTAACCCCTATATAAACACTCCATTGAAACAAAGAGGAGAGCTTAATGTTCTGAAGCATATTGTGAAGTTTTAAAACTTTGTTTTTCATTCCTTTTTAATGAATAAGTACCTTGAAGACTTGATGCACAACTAACTGTTGGAGTAAATATTTGACTGCCTGTTTGTGGAGGGCCCCTGCAAACAGTCAAGTTCTTGCATTTTATGTTTTTAATGTAGTTGTTTTCATGTTTTCATTTTATCATTTGATGTAGTTATTTTCAGAATTCCAATTTGTCATTTATTGTAGTTGTTTCCAGAATTCCAATTTGTCATTTGTTGTAGTTCCTTCCAGAATTTAATTTTTTTATTTGATGTAGATTCTTTCATAAGTATTCTTTTAACATTTGATGTAGATTCATCAATCTTTCCTTTCGAATTGTCAAATTGCAGAGGATTCATAGTTTTACTTCTAGAGCATCAGTGATTTATTTTAGAGTAGTTTTACAAGTTCATAAGTGGTTTATTTCAAGAGCATCGAGTGATTTATTTTCCAATTTTTTAATGAGTTTTTTTCATGAGCATGAGTGATTTCTTTACAAGTTTTAGTGATTGAGTGATTTCCTTTCAGTATATGAGTGAGTGCTTTTTTAGTTCAAGAGTGATTTCTTTTTAGAGTAATGGTGATTTGTTTATTTCTTTACAAGTTTCATTTCCATAACATTTCATTTCAAAAACATAAAAATGTATAAATTCTCTTTTCTAGAATTTGATTTTATCTTCATGCACAAGACTGTTATAGAATAAGAATTTGTAGAGACTAACAAATAAATTAGTTAATATTTCTTCATAAGATAGAGAACGTTTGTTTCAATTTTTACAGAGTAGAAAGAATTTTTATTTTTAGAACTTAGTTGTACTTTAAATTTATCAATTTTATTAGGAACATGAGAATAAAAACATCCTTAGAAGTACTCTCTACAAATCCAATCATCACACCAGTAAACTAAATGAATAAAAAAAGGATTCGAGCATATATTGTGCACTTTCACTTCACAACTTTACCAACTCCAGTCTATAATTTATGTAATCAATTTAAGACAATTAAATTGAAATTTTTTTACATTTACAGAAAGCTAAAAAAACTCCAATATGATCCCTAAAAAAATACAAAGGTTTTGGGTGAAAATCATTTTGAACTGAGTACTCCCCCCTTCCTTGGCTTGCACCCAATATTTAATGTGGAGTTGCTTCAACCATATTTTCCATATATTTTGGGCACCTTGAAGGCATTCAAGAATTATCCCTCACAAAGCTCAATCTTGACTACATTGAACATTATACATTATATTAGATCATGGACATCAAAACAAAGGAAAATTGCCAACATAGTATACAACTCAATTAGGTTGTCAAAGTATGGTAGCTTCTTCACAAAGGAAAATGACTCACTAGGAATTAAATTTGGTATCAGTTTGCCCATGTGATGATGGAAATTGAAGCAATGGATACCATGGTTTCCTAAGGGGGGAGAACTAACCCATTTGGATATTGATGGTTTTGCACCTATTCCGCTAGGTTCTCTATCTTCTTAGCAATATTTTTATGGTTCTTTAGGTCCCAATCTTTAGAGGCCATTTTGAGGCCCTAAACGATGTTTTTTGGCCATTTATGGGGTCATGGGTTTCCATTTCATTTCTTAGATAGTTATTTCCAACAAGATACTATGTGCCCCAAAGAGACATTATATGCAAGTTTTGTGTCCGTGCACTAGTAAAAAATGAGAAATTTGTGACTAAGTGACTAAAAAAGTTAGTCAACACAACTTTTCCAAGTAAAATACTACCAAAAATGAGCAATCTTAAGTGACCCAACTAAAAACGACTAACATAAACGACTAATTTAGTCCTTTTTTTAATAGTGTTTGACTACTTAATATGTAGTAAAAATAAAAATGACTAATGTGAATGGCTAATTTAGTCTAGGAACAAAAATGTGATTGCATGACAAGTACTAAAACAATACAAATTTGTTGTTTATGTTAGTCATTCTAATTGTGCCACTTCAACAATCTAAACTTGCAAGCTACAGGGGATTCAAAAGTTGTTATAGATTGGCTGAAAGATTATACTTCCTTAAACATTTCTTTATTCGATTTCATTTGATATCCAACATTTGACCAAGTTAATTATCTATCCATCATAATACCATTATGGAATGTTTTTAATTTTACATTCTTATTATTATTTATATCGCACATCACCAAATAAAAATTTCATCTTACACAAATACTCAAATAATTTTCTTCTTATTTTTATAAAAAAATAATAATAAATAGTGCAACTTGTAATGAAACATATACACTAGCATATATCCATTTAACTCTGACTCCATCAAGCACCAAGAGGGATCAAATGTCTCATGATGTACATCTCTTTTTTAGTGCAAAACTTGAGGAAATGTTTTCACATGAAGAGATTTCATTTCTCTTAATTGTTGGTAGATTTGGTGTTAGATGGATCTATGCTAATACTTATTTTGAGCATCACACTAATAACATATTTTAAATATAAGAAACTTTAAATTATTATTAATGTTCTCTCTCTCTTTATATATATATATATATATATATATATATAATTCGTGGATATGGTTGCAATATTCATGCATGAGTTCAAAATATATTTTCACCGATCCTTTATTATTAATATTTGTAGGAAAATTATCCAAAAATAAAATCCTTGAAGCTAGCTCATACTATAGTTACTAACATATTTACCATCATTTATTTTCCAGTATAATTTAAGCAAATATTTGCATAAAAATGGATATGAATAAGATATAAATAAATATACCTAACAAGGGTTACTTCCATCATTATTTATGTTTTCCCTAACACTTATATAGAAGTAAAACTATAAATGTGTAGTTTTACTAGTGGTTACTACCCACCAAGCATGTAATTTGTCCATTTCACTCCTCAATTTATTTTCTATTGCCAAAACAAATCCATATAACATTCTAAGAAAATTTATATAGGATTATATTTTCCTATTGAGTGTTATTAATTTAAAATATATGTAAATAATAATAAATATCTATTTCGTAACTATCTGAAAATAAAATTAGCGCACCATAGTGAAGATTCTTTCAAAAAAATAATGTTTCCCGACATTTGAACCCTTCAACCATCCATGGAAAATAGTTATGAAAACCCCAAAAAATAACAAAATAAATACCAAGAGGCTCAATCCCACGAAGGAAAATGTACAACAAAAGAAGGTCGAGTATGTCATCCAGAGAACTGGGCATGGCAATGAGACTTCAAAATCATAGGAGAGAAGCTAAGGCAATGAAATTCCAGGGGGGCATGGTAGTGAGACCTCGGAATCAGAGGAGAGAAGATATGATAATGACACTCCATGGGAGTCAAACCCAAGGCCTTTCTCGGATCTTATGAATTTTATCATGAGAAAATAGTTATAATGTTAATGCAATCCCTAGTCGTAGCCCTACTACAAACCCTAACTCAAACCCAATTCCATAGTGTTATGAGACGAAAATAACTCAGGATGATAGTTGTTGAAAATGGCACCAAGAAAGATTCTAATTTAATTTTCCCTTGAATTAAATTATAAGAAAATTGTAATTCCACTTCTCATGACAACTTGCACAAAGTTAGTTTGAATTAGTTGGTCCAGTTAATGTGAGTTGAGAGCCTAACTTAAGTTATGTAGAGTGCCTCCTACTTTGTAGGAGCCTGGGTTAGTTTATTTTGAGTTATAATTAATTAATTTAGTTTATCTGAGTTAAAGTCAATTTAATTAGTTCCAACAGTTGGAGGAACTAGTGGAAGGTCAAAGTGTGGAAGATGAACTTGAAACAAACTCAATGATCAACTAGATAACTGATAAATCAGCCATAAATAACTCATGCATGTGTGAACTGGGAGTTACCTAGTTCAGATTGGAGTTCAAGTGCAGTGTACTATCAATTGTGTAATCATCCAAATTGTACAGCTGGAGCATGTAGATAGAGGAAGGCCTATGATGGATTGTGTATTAATATATGGGGATATCCCTAATTATTAGGGGTATAATTCCCAAGGGAAACACATAAGGAAATAAGTACTTGGGCAAGCCAAAATTTGGTTAAGTATTGGCCTAGGCTTGTCTAGGAAGCAGTGAGACAGATAGAGATAATGCAGAGGTTGCTCGAGCTTGTGCAAAGCATTGTAATCTTCTCCTTTTTTCTCACTAATGCAATATATAGGTAGCAGTGTTTTTATTTGTGGCTTTCCCTAGGAAATAATTGTGTAATGTGTTGATTAAATTATTTCTCTTGTATGCTTCGTGATTTCATGATCATTTAAATTGGTTTCTGCAATTGGTAGAGTAGATTCAAGTCTATTGTTTTAGAAAATTACAATTAGCAGTTTGAATCTACAAGGAATTTATACATGGTATCAGAGCTGAAATTACTATGGAAGAGAAGAATACGAATTTTTTTTGTGTAGGTGAATTGAATTTGTAGTATCATTCTTCAGGTTCAATAGGATGTCATTCTATGGATTGAGACTTGAGTATGCCCTTGAGGGAAGCTCGAATTACATGACCTGGGAGGATAGGATGAAGGAAATGTTGGAAGATAATGGGCTGAAGGAATTCATAGAAAGTGATATTCCTATGCCTCCAACAACTGATTCTCAAGATCTGGTGGACTGGAAGAAATGTGTGGTAGAGGTAAGAAGGATCCTACAAAATGGAGTTCGAGATCATATTGTCTCGAACCTCCATGAAAATTAGTCTCCATATGCAATGTGGAAAGAATTTACAGAATTATTTCATAACAGTAGTGACCATAGGAAGCTGGCACTAAAGTAAAAGCTTACGAAAACCAAGATGGAGAAGGGCGACACAATTCCAAAATAGTTGACCAAGTTCACCCAATGTCAAGATGAGCTTGGGAGTGTTGGTGTAATAGTTTCTAAAGATGATTTGGTCAGCCTAGCACTTCTAGGCCTTACCAAGATCTGGCACAACTATGAGGATTTTGTAAATGGGAGGGAGAAGCTTCCAGAGTGGGAGTGTTTGTGGTCCGATTTGGTGTAAGAAGAGATAAGGCGGAACACCAAAGATGGATCCTCATCCAAGCATGACGATGAGGAGAAATGTACATTGGATGGAAAGGAAAATAAAGGGAAAGGGAATACATCCCATTCCAAATAAGATTATATTCAGGAAAGAAAGAATAAGGACTTATTGAATATTAAATATTTTCATTGTCATGAGCTAGGACACTATGCCAAGAAGTTTCCGCACAAGAAGACCAGAAAGAATCCCTCGGGAGGAGCGGTAGGTGAATATTTTGCTTCACAATTCGAGTTGGATTTCACCCTCATTGCATTCATGGTGACATTAGTGATGGGTAGTGTTTGGTATCTAGATAGTGCAGCCTCATTCCATATGATTGAAAATAAAAAAAAATCAACGACTTGGAGGATAAAGATCTCTAAATGCACATCGAGATGGGAGATGATGGAACGTATAGCACGACCAACATCAGTACTATTAATTTTCATAGGGAGTTTGGTTCTCCTCTCACATTGAAATATTTCATATATGTTATGGGTCTGAAGAAGAATTTACTTTCAGTTGCTATGTTGGAAGACTGTGGCTACGATGTAAAATTAGAAAAGGAAAGGCTTTCCTTCGTCACATAGCCATGGGAGGGGTGAAGCGAATCAAGGTGGGAGAAGAACCTCTACTAGTTATATGTATAATATTGTGTTTCTTTGAGCATGAAAGTAAAGAAGGTGCAGAGTCGAGACAACGGTGAAATATGGCATAGGTGACTTGGCCATTTAAACCAGGGAGCTTTGAATATCATGTAGCAGATTTCTACAGGACTTCCCAAGGGTGCACTAGAGTAGCGTGATAAATGTAAATGGTCTACCTTGGTGAAGTAGACCAAATCCACCTTTCATGATAAGGATAGTCAATCGCCAGCGATCCTTGAAACAGTTCACTCATATGTGCCATTCTCGACATCCTCCACGGCCAAGAACAGGGATTATGTGATATTTGTAGATGATTTATCATGTAAGTGTTATTCATGTAAAAGAAAGACTAGACATTCTCAAAAAATTTTGAATTTAAAGAACTTGTTGATAAAGACACACGAAGGGAAGTGAAGGCTCTCAGGAGTGATAACAGTGGATAATATATGTTGAATGATTTGAAGAACTTCTTTGCATCAAAAGGAATTCAACGAGAGTTAATAACACCCCATGAACCATAGTAGAATGGGGTTGTTGAATGAAATAACAGAAGTATTGTGGGAGTTGCACGTGCGATGTTTCATGATCAAGACCTATCGTTACACTTGTGGGTTGAAGCATGAAACACGGTGGTATATGTGTAGAACAAGATTCCTCAGCAAATTCTCAGGATGATTACACAAAAAGAAGTTTTTTCAGGTAATAAAATAGATGTGGCACAATTTAAGATATTTGGTTCATTAGTTTATTTTCATGTTTCCAAGGATGAAAGGAAGCTAGAGAAAACAGTTGAGTTGGGCATATTTGTGGCGTACACTGATACACCTCACAGCTATAGAGTGTACCTTCCATCTCATAGCATGAAATTTGTTCGTAGATATGTGAAGTTCGATGAAGATAAGGCCATGATATGTTCTCTTGAAAGGGATCTTTAGTTGCATGAATATGAGGAGATTTTTAGCTCCAAAGGAAGAACCTCGGGATGTTGTGGAGTAGCCACGAGTAGAGGAGTAGAGAGTGGAAGCACCCACTCATGCAGAGACATATAGAGATGGAAGGAAGTGCACCAAAGAAGCTAACAGATCAATGCATGATGCTAGAGATAATGTGGAAGCACCCACATCACATCACATGCAAAGGAGGTCACCATATTAATACATTGGCTACATTGTTCTTATGAGCAAGAGTGTAGAGACTGAGCCATCCTCATTCAAGAAAGCAGTGCAACAACTAGTATGGGTTGTTGCTATGGTAAATTAATATGATTCCATTATTAGGAAAATTGCATGGGAAGTTGTACTAAGGGTAGAGGATAATTCAATTATAGGATCCAGGTGGATCTACAAGGTGAAGCATGCAGTAGATGGGAGTATCGAGAAACACAAGGCCAATTTTTTTCCCAAGGGGTTCTCTCATGTGGAGGGAATTGATTACGAGGAGAGCTTTGCTCCAGTAGGAAGGTACTCTTAAATCAGATCTATTCTAGAACTTTCAACATAGATAGGATGGAAGATACATCATATGGATATGAACAGGGATAATTTTAAGGATGCAAAATTATCTTGAAGTTTAAAAAATTGGCGAATCTCACTAGTCCCTAATATCTAAACTGTAAAATGTTTATTGATGTATTTGTAAAATTATTCAAATTTACAATGATATTATATATATTGTCTATATAATGTTGGCGATTTTTAACATAAAATAATTTTATATTGTAAAATTTGGGCGAATCTTTTTTATAAAAAAATGGAAATTGGCGAATCAATTTTTTTGGAAAAACCATGGAAAATTAGCCCACATGCGAATATTAGCCCCTAAAATTTTCCATGGATATGAAGATAACTTTCCTCAACATAGTGATTTAGGAAGAGGTGTACATAGAGCAGCTGGAAGGATTTGAGACCTTCGACAAAGAGTTGCATGTGTGCAGAATCAAGTGAGTGTTGTATGGATTGAAAAAAACACCTTGTTCTTGGTACACCATGATCGACAGTTATTTCAATGGGTTGGGATTCACCAAAAGTGAAGTAGATGCAAACCTTTACCATATTTTGGTTGAAGTTAAATTATTGATTATAGTATTATACGTCATTGATTTAATTCTAACAGGTTATGAGAAGCTGATAAAATATTGCAAAGAGGATTTCGCAAGATATGGGCTTATGCATTATTTCCTTGGTTTGGAAATTTGGCAAGGACATGGATAAATGTTTGTCTCTGATGGAAAGTATGTCAACTAGATATTGAAGAATTTTCACATGGAGAGAGGTAAACCGATGGAGACTCCTCTAGCAAGGAATTGGAGGAAGGAAGATGTTACTTCAGGCGAAGTGGTAGAAGCTACCATTTATAGGAAGCATGTGGGTTCACTTATATACTTGGTGAGAACATGACTAGACATGTGTTATCATTTAACCATCTTAGTAAATAAATGGTTAAGCCAACCAAACTCTATTTGAAGGAATACAAACATGTGTTGAGATACCTCAGAGGCACCACTCAGTTTTATCTTTGGTACAGACAAACAGAGGGAGTGAAGCTGCAAGGATTCACAGATGCATATTAGGCAGGGATTCCATCAGACTGGAAGAGAACATTAGGAGGAATCTCAGTATTGGGTCAACATCAGTTTCTAGGTACAACAGGAAGTAGATATCAGTTTCACTTAGTTCAACAGAAGCAGAGTACATGGTTTCTAGTCGAGAAACTTGTGAGGCTATCTAGATGAAGAAGATCCTTGTAGGGTTATTTGGTAATAAAATGGATCCTAAAGTGATTTACTGTGACAACCATAGTTGTATTAAACTCTTGGTGAATCCATTTTTTCATGATAGTTCCAAGAATATTGACATTCGGTACCACCATCTCAGAGATTGTGTGTAGAGGTGGATCATGATGCTATATTACATTCCTACAGAGGAACAAGATGTGGACATATTGACAAAGTTACTATCAAGGGGAAAATTTGAGTTCCATAGAGGCAGGATTGGGGTATCTGATAAATCCTTTCTTGTTGAGAGGTAGTGTTGAAAATGGCACAAGAAATATTCTAATTTAATTTTCCCTTCAATTCAATTAGAAGAAAAATATAATTTCACATATCATGACATCTTGTACGAGTTAACTAAGTTTCTTTTACTTAGTTGGTTTAGTTAATTCGATATGAGGGCATAACTTGAGTCATGTAGAGTGTCTCCTACTTTTTAGGAGCCCAGGTTTATTTTATTTTGATTTTTAATTAATTAATCCAATTTATCTGAGTTAAAGTCAATTTAACTAGTTCTAATTGTTGGACGAACTAGTGGAAGTTCAAAGTGTGGAAGTGGAACTTGAACCACACTCAGTGATCAACCAGATAACTGATAAATCATCCATAAATAACCCATGTATGTGTGAACTAAGAGTTACCCAGTTGATATTGGAGTTTAAGTGTAGTGTACTATCAATTGTATAATCATCCAAATTGTACAGGTGGTGCATGCAGTGAGAGGAAGGCTTACGATGGATTGTGCAGTATTGGATTGGAATTTCCCTAATGAATAGGGGGATAATTACCAATGCAAAAACTAAAGGAAATAACGACTTTGGAAAGCCAAAATTATGTTAAGTATTGGCCTAGGATTTTCTAGGAAGTAGTGAGACAGATAGAGATAGTGCATAGGTTGCTCAAGCTTGAGAAAAGCATTGTAAACTTCTCATATTTTTTTACTAATGCAGTGTACGAATAACAAAGTTTTTAGCTATGGATTTCCCTAGGAAATAATTGTGTAATGTGTTGATTGAATTATTTCTGTTGTATGCTTCGTGATTTTGCGATAGTTTAAATTGGTTTCCGCAACTGGTAGAGTTGATTCACGTCTATTATTTTAGAAAATTACAATTAGCAGTTTGAATCTACAAGGACTTTCTACAATAGCAAGGTTGGTGGTTCAACCCTAGAATTTCTCAAAGCTACTACTGATTGTAATGTCAATAACAAGTTTGTTTCCATTAAAATGGGTATTTATACCAATTTTTACAGTGAAAATCAAAAGAAAATTGTAGACGATATGAGAGGATAACAATAATTTTTGGTTTGTGAGTGAAAAAATTAAGGTTTCTCAGATCTGTCTAGAATCTCTTCAATTTACTGATAATTTTTCCATCAACACACATGTAACAAATTTCTATTTGAAAGTAGTGCAATATTTTCTTTTATAAGATCATGGGATGGCTTGTCCTGAGGTTTAGTTCCCTCTATTTTGGTCTAGAGAGTTGTTCATTGTAGTCCCTATGTTAATTGTTTAGCGCAATGCATTTCTATTATGAATTTGCTACTATAACAATAATTTTGATTTATTTCGTAGACTTATAGTTTGTATGTTTTATGTGTTCCTTTGCTACATGCATTGTGCATGTTGTATCTTTTTTCCTATTTTCCTCTTTTACCTCTTCTGTAGACATAAAAAAAAATCAAAATTTATTTCTTGGGGAGTTTGGTAGTAGGTTCAATGAAAAATTATATCCATTGTTACGTTTAGCCATGTTTGATGCCTCAATGCATTCTTCTTTCTCGCTACTCTTCGATTTTCAAGCCAAGTTTGATGTTTGTTGTGCTTGTTCTTGCTTTAATCAGAAACTGTTATTGTGGGGATTCAAATAAATGCTATATTCGTTAGTCTCAATGGTTTTCCCAACATTGCACCCTTTGTTTTGAATGGATCATCCATTCCTAGGGTTGGAATTGTTGTTGTCATATTACTAATTCAATCTTATGGTTGCTTTTGTTGAAATTCATATTTTCTATCTTCAACTTCTCCGGCCCTCTCGTGAGAGTGTCCTCCAAGGTTTCTTGTTTTCATTGTTGCTCCTATGAGTGTGACTCTATGAGGGTTGGTGATCAGGAGTTTATAAAATTTTCTCAAAATTCAAAGTTACAGGATTGGGTTGAAACTAGGATGGTTGCGTAGATCTCGTCTTCCTAATTTCGGCATCGTGAACGGTTCGAAAAATCGATGTTGTATGAGGGAGATATCGAATTCTGATCAAAAGTCCAAACAGGTAAAATTGTGACAGGTTTGACTAGGATGCACAGTCAACAAGGTGGAGGTACAGTCAATAAAAGGGAATATTCTAAGGAATATTTCTTTCCTCAGAATCAACCCCAGGATGAAAAGTGGCACAATGTTATTATTCATTTGGTTGTATGGGGTGATGGAGGAGCCAATCACATGGTGAAACATGGCCAGCCTTGAGGCCGCCACATGTCCCTGCAACTGTATGCCAAAATTTTGGCGAGTTCCATAGGGCTCGACCCCGCGACCTCCTGCCTAGCACACACAGTTCATACCACTCGCTCTACGCTTTATTCCTTAACTACAAAGGGAGTCAGGTTATGTTTGATATGTATTTCAAATGACGTTAGGGGTGGAACAGCCGGTGGTCCCAACCCGACAACGGTTCCGGAGGTATTTTCACATGGCAATGTTTATGATAATAACCACGGAAAATTAAACCCACCACGGTTCTGATATTTGATGTCACATGCAACCATATTTTGTTAAGTCTCAGTGTGGTCAGCGCTAACACATTGTTCAACGCATGACTTCAACCTGGAGTTTAAAACCTTATCCACAGTTACATGCCCGAGTTCCGCTCCAACGGTTGCAGTTTGGGATCTGTGGTTTGGGGTTAGCATGTGGCCACCCAACCACTAACCTTAAATGCCACAGTTAGTTCCGGTGGAGTTTTTGGAGGCGCGTCTTTTATGGCAGAAACCACTAAATTAAATCCAGTTAAGTGGAGTTCTCCACTTTTAGAGGAGTTTCTCTAGGTTTAACTAGGCAAAAGAGTAGGAGACTCAATTTTTGCCCATTCAGAGTGAATGAAGAGTCATTTTTGACTAATTGGAGCATTATGGAGCCAATTGTACAGAGAAAATAGCCATTAGAGGCTTGTAACTACATGTATTTATAAAATTTTGAGCATAATGAAAGATGGACATGCCATTGGGAGCTAGACCAACAGATGTAGCCCAAGAGGGGTAGACTGCTTCATAATTCCTGTTGTGTAAATTTTATGTGGTGATTTATTTATCTGTTCTATACTACTGTTGAGTGTTATTTGTGCTTATTTCATGCTTCTAATTCACTAAAATCATCTACAATTCATGGTTAAAATCCTCAATCCTTAAGAAAACTAATGAGACAAGTATGCACATATTTATAAACTGAAAATACACTTAGCACAACAAAACTAATACAATCATTTCATATTAGATTGGTATCAGAGCTAGAGTTTATTCTCTGGTGTTGTTTTGTGCAAATAATTGTTTAACTGTTTGCAAGTTTTAGATGCTTACTAGGCTCAAGCTCAAAAGAGGAGAAGGCAAATTGGTGGGAGCAAAAGGGTCTCAAGAAGAGCCAAAGAAAAGGAGAGCAAGATTGCCACAATCTCCACCACCTAGTTCATGTCCTAAGGAATCTGAACCTACATTAAGTATGCCTCATCAGGATGGAGAAATCCATGAAGAAGTTGATCCCAAAGAGGAAGAAAGAGTGTTCAGGAATGCATTCCTTAACATGACTGAGATGGTTAGAATCCTTTATCAAGAAAGGAATGAGAGACTGGAAGAAGAAGGATCCAAACTTCACAAGGAAGGATGGGGATCTTCAGGAGATCACAATGATGAAGATAAGTCAAAGAAAGGAAATGGAGGAAATGGAGGAAATGGAGAGCCATCATCCTCACTCTCATCATAATCATCCTCTACTTCATCTTCAGTACATCAACCACACAAGTCAAAGAACATTGGTAAAATTCCTTTTTTAAAACTTGATGTTAAGTTTGAATTTCCAATGTTTAATGGTGAAGTAAATGCAGAAAAGCTTGATAATTGGATTATACAATTGGAGGTCTATTTGAGAATCCAGAACCTTCAAAATGATGATACCAAAATCCAATTAGCTTCATTGAGAATGGAAGGTGAAACACTTGTTTGGTGGGAAACCAAGACAAAGGAGGAGATCAAGAAACATGGTAATATTATTCTATTATGGTCAAATTTAATTACTGCTATAAAACAACAATTTTATCCATTAGATCATATGCAGAAAGCCATAATGAATTGGAAAAAATTTATGCAATTGAAGGGACAAAATGTGCAAGAATGCACCCAAGAATTTAGGAGAAGAGCTCTCTTATTAGGGGTAGATTTGCAGAGCCAAGATACTTTTCTCAAGCACATAGGAGGCTTACATAGCTACCTAAAACATACTATTCTCATTTTTAACCCCACCAGTCTAGATGAAGTATGTGTTCAGGCCACACATTTAGAAGCTAGAGGGAAGAAAATTTCTGAAGAGGGTAGAAAGAAACCTTTTAAGGGTAAAAACAAAGAGAAGACCTCAAAAGGTAAAAGCAAAAAAAATGCATCGTTAAGAAAGAGGGAGAAAAATTGGTTTGTAAACATTTTTCAAAAGAAGGCCATGATGAAACTCATTGTTGGAAACTACATCCTGAAATGAGGCCAAAGAAACTCAATAACAAAGGGAAACAGAAAATTCTTGCTACAACTCAACATGATTTAGGAGATGATTCAGGTGATGAATCTAAGATTACAGCCATGGGATTGAAGAACGTGAAGGGAAAATAAATTGAAACTAAACCCACTACAAATACATCAAATTGTCACATACATGTTCCAAATGAAGAAGAAAGAATTGAACTGTTTCATGTGAGGGTCATATCCATGCATACCAAGATTGACACATTGTTTGACAGTGGGTCACAAGAAAGCTTAATCTCTGAAGAATTGGTCAAGAAACTTAACCTTGAGACCATACCACATCCAAAACCATATCCATTAGGTTGGATTTGTAAGGATGCAAATTTATAGGTTTGAAAGAAATGCATATTGCGGTTTGCAATCACTGCACATTTTGTTGACATAGTTGAATTAGATGTGGTTCTGCTTGACATAAAAAGTATTGTGTTGGGGAATCCTTACTTGTATGACAGGAAAGCGATCTTCTATTTCCATGAGAAAAAGTATCATTTATTCAAATATGACAAGGAGTTTGTTATTATCTCACATCGCAAGAAGACAAACATTGTTATGGTAAATGTTGGATAGGTGAAGAGGCTGGAATATTCAAGTAAGAATTTTGTTCTTCTTATGTTTAATCCTAAAGCTGATGTTAATCATGAATCATTTGAGGGATGTGATCCTAAGTTGAAATAATATTTATATGATGTATTTAATGCACATCATGAGATGTTTCAGGAGCCAACAAGATTGCCTCCAAAAAGAGAGATTCAATATGAGATTCAGTTGCAACAAGATTGTCCTCTGTAGATAATGGAGAATGCTAAAATAAAGAGTCAAAAAAAAGAGATGTTGGACAAAGGAATCATAATTCCAAGCACCTCTCCATGCGGTTCACCCATAGTATTAATACCAAATAAATATGGGACTTGGCACATGTGTGTAGACTTCCGAGCTTTGAACAAGATTACGGTAAATAATCATTACCCACTCCCAAGAATAGATGATTTTCTTGATCAGCTGAAAGAAGCAAAGTTTTTCACTAATTTAGATTTATTAAGTGCATATCATCAAGTAAGAATTGTAGAAAGTGATATATGGAAAAATTCATTCAAAACCAAACAAGGACCCTTTGAGTGGTTAGTTATGCCATTTGGTTTGTGTAATGCACTAACAACTTTCATGCGTGTTATGGATAGTGTTTTGCGTCCATTCCTTGATGAATTTGTGATTGTGTACTTAGATGACATATTGATTTTCAGCAAAACAAGAGAAGAACATGTCTTGCATGTGAATATAATGCTTGATATTTTGAAGAAAGAGAAATTTTTTCTTAAGATGTCAAAGTGTGAGTTTGAAAGACTTCTTTGGTATATTTGGGACACATTGTAGGAGGAGGAGAGTTGAGAATATATCCTTCTAAAATGGAAGCCATTGTGAATTGGCCCACACCCAAAACAGTAATGGAGGCAATAAGTTTCTTAGGTGGAGCTCAATATTGGAGAAAGTTTATTGCTAAATTTTTTTCCGTCGCAACTCCTATGCATGTAGTGACAAGTGTGAAGAAAGGCTTCCAATGGGGAGGAAAAAAACAACAAGCTTTTGAAGCTTTAAAAGACAATATCAGTTCAACTCCAGTCCTTGCATTACCAAATTTGGGACAATCATTTGAGATACAAATTGATGCTAGTGATTATGCCATGGGCACAAAAATTTTGTAGCATGGTAAGCCTATCACTTTTCATTATGAAAAATTTAATGGTGTTGTGAAAAATTATCCTAAATATGACAAAGAACTATATGCGTTGGTACAAAGTGTTAAGAAGTGGAAGCACTACTTGATGGGTAAGAGACTATTGTGCATACTGATCACCAACCATTACAGTACTTGCAGTCACAAACAAAATTGCAACAATCAAGACATTTCAGGTGGATATGATTTCTTCAACAGTTTCACTTGGTTATAAGGTAAAAGAAAGGTATTTTCAATATGTAGAAATTATATGCAGTAAGCATGCATATGTCCAAGATTCTCCTGATCACACACTATTTTAACTTCATGCACAATACAGAATCTATTCCACCATTGATCATCACATGTGGAAATTAAATCAATTGCATGCACACATTGAAACCATAAAAATTCACACACATTAACACAATGTTTTAACGGGAAATATTGAAGCTAAAAACCCCAACTATATGTCTATAATATATGTCATAGATATCATGTAACAATCCTCATACAAAGCTTATCACAAGCTCTTAGTACAATCCAATCACTACACACTAAGCAGGCACGATCTAGCAAATCCATGCATCAATCTTTACCAGCCTCTAGCCTGCCTCGACTCGCAAACCCTACTGAAGAATGGCTCTGGATGAACTTGAATTACTCCAGCCTTGCTCACGCAATCCTTAAAGGCATCTCCACTAAATTTGTGGTGTGAGCAACACTATAGTCACAACTGATAGTCACACTTGCTCTTTCACCTACCTCTCCACTAGTCTCCACTGAACTGTACATGCACTGTAGTTAACTGATGTATTCTTTAGTTGATTAATGAGTTAATATTTAGTGAATTAATTATTAATTAATTCACACCACTCTCACTAGTGTATCAATCAGTTATATTAGATACAACTAGCTCAACTGTGTCTAACTGAGTTAAACCGAACAAAACTCCACCAACTACTTCTACAACTCCACCAAACTTTGTCACATGAGTTCTAACTAAAGTCCTCCATGCAATAGCTCCACTTAAATCTCATGAATAGCATAATTCCTTCTGTCAGATCCTGTGCCACATCTATGCACTAAACTGAAGTGCTCCAAGAGAATAAGATAATGTTTAGAGTCCAAATATTATTAAGAGCTAATAATATTCGACATATCTATTTTTAGACTGGCAATCTAAAAATAGATTCCGCCCAATATGTCTAAAAATAGAAATCCATCTATTTTTCCAACTTGACCAACCATCCAAAAATAACATCCTGCAACTCATAGAATATGATCGACATGTCTAAAAATAGACTTTGCGCCAAAAATCACCTGTGTGGGCCCCACCTAGTTTAGGTGATCACTTTCCAACTAGGATCAGGAATGATGTTTCAGGATGCCTCCTTCACTGTTTCTTATTGTAATCTTCAACACTCCCTCTCAACGAGAAAGGAATGTCTTTGCATGTGACATGCAACTCCATGCATTCGCCCTGCAACCTTTGCAAGCGCCCTGCAACTCCATGCATCTACTCTGCAACTCTTCCAAAACTAAAAGGCTCCAAACAACTCAATCAGTCTGATGCATCTACCATCAAAGTATTTGAATTCTGCTTAGCTACTGCACATTTCTTCAGGAACCACTGCGTTGTTGAACTCTGCACCCATGCACTCTGCACTTGCTGTCAAATCTGAACCACGCTCCAGTATCCAACACTGTCACTTTGATCTGCCTGCATCAATCCAACTGATCATGCTACTTCTGCTCCGTGGGCTCCTCGTAGCTAGGTTCTATTCATCAGATCCACACCATCTCAATGAATCCTGCCCAAAAATCTCCTCTTGGGATTACTCATGCATGTCGCCCCACCTCTCACCTAGTGGTATAGCTACATGCACTCCCTCTGCCCATCTGGCATGAAATTTCTCTTCATGAGTGGTTGCTCCCACTCCATGATCCTCATCTTGTGGTTACTCCACATCCCGAGGTTCACTCTTACCTGCATGCAAATCCAACTCCCTCTCAAGCTTCAATTGCATGTCTTTCTTGCACTTCCCAATAGTAGGAAGCTTCATATAAATCCCATCTACTTCAAGTCTATAGAGATTCTTCACTCGAATCCCAACCTTCTTGACTTGTCCTATTGCTTTGTACCGAAGGAAAACTTTTCCTTCACTAAAGACAACATCATAGCCTTTATCCTCTAACATTGCGACTGAGATTAAATTCTTCTTTAAACATGGAACATGCACTACATCTTGTAAAAGAATGAGTTTACCTGAATCCCTCTGAAAGGTAATGGTACCAATGCTGGTCACATTGTTTCGTCCATTGTCACCCAACTCAACATGCAACTGGAGATCTTTCTCCACCAAGTCACTGAAAAGGTTCACATCTCCCGTCATGTGAAAGGAAGCGCCACTATCAAAATACCACCCTGATCCCAATGCACTAGACACCATGCATGTGATCAATGAGAAGTCCAGCTCAAATTGCGAGGAAAGAGCCTCACTAGCTACAGCTCCAGCAGCCTGCTTGTTCTTCTTCTTCTGTGGACAATGTGTGGCAAAATGCCCATGTTCGTGACAGTGAAAACACTTCACTTTGGACATGTCACGCTCTTTGCCATCCTCACCGGATTGAGAAGGATTTTTCTTCCCCTTCCCTTTCCTTGATTTGGTAGCCAAAGTGCAATCCTCTTCATCATCATTCTTTGATGAAGAGCCATCCCTGGTACTTCGCCTTATCTCCTCCTGCACAAGATCCAACCAAAGTCGCTCCCATCCTGACAGTTTCTCCCGACCATTGACAGAGTCCTCGTAGCTACGCCAACTCTTCGGAAGCCCAAGGAGAGCCAAGCTCACCAAGTCTTCTTCATCCACACTAACTCCTACACTCCCAAGCTCATCCTTGGAGTGGAAAAACTTTGTCAAGTATACTGGAATAGTGTCATTCTTCTCCATTTTTATTTTCTTGAGCTTGTCTTTAAGCGCCAACTTC
This sequence comes from Pinus albicaulis, assembly GCA_034641835.2. NCBI lineage: Eukaryota > Viridiplantae > Streptophyta > Pinopsida > Pinales > Pinaceae > Pinus > Pinus albicaulis. The sequence continues at coordinate 323,470,115 of CM076582.1, forward strand.
CTCTCGTCACTTCTGCTTTGGAACAATTTTGTCAAAGCCTTCCACATCAAGAATGGAGTGGCTTTACTATGAAGGCTGGACACAATGTGATCCTTCACACCTTCCAACAGAATCCTTCGACACCTTGCTACCTTCTTTTTCCATGCATCAAGTGCGGCTACATCGCTAGAACCCGGTTTAGGAATTTCAACATCTATGAACTCCTTCAACCCATTTTCCTCCAGCACCGCCTCCATCATGTCCTTCCATGCAATATAATTCGAGCTCCCATCAAGGGCATACTCCAATCACAATTCGTTGAAAGACATTTCAATGAATGCTCAACTTCGACACCAAGAAAACACTGCAGCAAATTCGAATTACACCGGCACAAAACTCAACCGCTTCAATAATTGCAATATGCTTCCAATGATCAATATAGCTCTGATACCATGTAGAAATTATATGCACTACGCATGCATATGTCCAATATTCTCCTAATCACACACTATTTTAACTTCATGCACAATACATAATCTATTCCACCATTGATCATCACATGCAGAAATTAAATCAATTGCATGCACACATTGAAACCATAAAAATTCACACACATTAACACAGTGTTTTAACGGGAAAGATTGAAGCTAAAAGCCCCAACTATCTGTATATAATATGTGTCATAGAGATCATGTAACAATCCTCATACAAAGCTTATCACAAGCTCTCAGTACAATCCAATCGCTACACACTAATCAGGCCCAATCTAGCAAATCCATGCACCGATCTTTGCCAACCTCTAGCCTGCTTCTACTGCGCAATCCCTACTGAAGAATGGCTCTAGATGAACTTGAATTACTCCAGCCTTGCTCACGCAATCCTTAAAGGCATCTCCACTAAATTTGTGGTGCAAACAATGCAACACTATAGTCACAACTAATAGTCACACTTGCTCTTTCACCTACCTCTCCACTGGTCTCCACTAAACTGTCCATGCACTGTAGTTAACTGATGTATTCTTCAGTTGATTAATGAGTTAATATTTAGTGAATTAATTATTAATTAATTCACACCACTCTCACTAGTGTATCAATCAATTAGATTAGATACAACTAGCTCAAGCGTATCTAATTGAGTTAAACCGGAACACAACTCCACCAACTGCATTACCAACTCCACCAAGCTTTTGTCACATGAGTTCTAAGCTGAAGAGTCCTCCATGAGAAATAGCTCACTAAACTCTAGGAATGACGTAATTTCATAATAAACTCATGTGCCATGTTATATTTAAAGTGATGTCAAAGAGGATAAGATAATGTTTATAGTCTAAATATTATTAAGGGTTAATAATATTTGACTGTTCTATTTTTAGCCTGACAGTCTAAAAATAGATTAACCCAATATGCAAAAATAGGAAAATCATCTAACACCAATAAACAAACCATCCACAAAACAGCATCTTTAACTCATATAATATGATAGAAGCATGTAAAAATAGACATGGTCTAAAAATAGACTTTGCTGAAATAATGTTGTGGAAGCACCTAATTTATATGATTTAACGCCAACTAGGATCAGGAATGATGTTTTAGGATGCCTCCTTCACTGTTTCTTGTTGCAATCTTCAACACAATAAAGTTTCTGATATGCTTTCAAGACCAATCATTAGTTCATCTACTTTACTAAAAAATGATTCTATTGTACATGAGAGTTACATTGAACAATATGCACATGACATTGATTTTCAAGATGTGTATGCTAGTTTGAGTGAAGGGAATAAAGTTGAAGAAAATGATTATCACACGCATAAAAAAAAATTGTTTCATTTGGGCAAGTTGTGTATACCACAAGGAGAGAGGCTAAGTGTCATGAGAGAAGCTCATTCATCTCTTATTGTTGGACACTTTGGGGTAAGCAAAACAATGGCGCATCTACAAAGGTATTGTTATTGGCGTCACATGATAGATAGTGTGTCATGTTTTATAAGAGGTTGTTCTATGTGTGCAACAAGTAAGCCTAGTAATAGGAAGCTTGGGTTGTACATGCCACTACCGGTGCCATCAAAGCCATGGGAGAGTGTCTCCATGGACTCTATTGGAGGTCTACCTATGTCAATAAAACAACATGATTATCTTTATGTCGTTGTGGATAGATTCAGTAAAATGTGTATACTTATGCCATGTAAGAAAACTATTACTGCTGAACAAACTACTGAAATTTATTTTTAACATGTTTGGGTTCATTTTGGGTTGCAAACTTCTATTGTTAGTGATAGGGATTCCAGGTTCATTGGGAATTTTTGGCCAAATCTATGGAGAATGATGGACACAAGGTTGAAAAAGAGTACTTATTTTCATGCGCAAACAGATGGAAAAACCGAGGTGGTGAACAGAACCATTGTGCATCTATTGAGAGGATATTGCAGCAAACATCCTAAGTTGTGGGATGAGCAACTGCATTACATTTAGCACGCATACAACTGAGCAAAGCACTCTTCAACTCAAACATCTCCTTTTGAAGTATGCTTTGGGTATTTTCCAAAATCGCCATTAGACTTCATCTTTGGGAAGGATGTTGCAATTGATGGCCATAGTGATATTGACAAGGCTTGAAAGTTCGTTGAGAAAATTCAGATTATACATCAACAAGTTCAAGAACATCTTGAGAAAATTCAAAGAAAATACAAAGAGAGGCATGACAAACATAGAGTTGATCATAAGTTTCAAGAGGGAGATGAGGTATGGTTGCACATTACAAAATAAAGGATGAAAGGGGAAGGTAAAAATCTCAAACCCATTTTCTATGGTCCATTTAAGATCATAGAACAAGTTGGTAATAATGCATTTCAACTTGAATTGCCTTCATATATGCAAATGTAATCAATTGTTAATGTTGAAAACTTACATTTTATGAGCCACCTTTGATCGATGATCAAGGAAGTGATGTTCAGTTACCTTCTATTGAAGATTTCTCACCATAATTTCTAGATGAGCTCAAAGAAGATACAATTCTGGACAGGAGGACAAGAGCATCCAAGAGGGGAAGTGTTGACTACCTTTGAGTTGGGCTCAAAGGCACTAAACCAAGAAAGGAAAAATTAATGGAGGCTAGAAAGGTGAGGGAGTTGTACCCTCATCTACTGAATAGATAATCAAGTCTTTTGGGGTCCAAAATCTTCCCAATGGGGAGGAGTGATCAGGAGTTCATAAATTTTGCTTAAAATTCAAGGTTACAGGATTGTGATGAAACTAGGATGGTTGTGTAGATCTTGTCTTCGTGATTACGGTGTCGTGAACGATTTGAAAAACCAATGTCGTATGAGGTAGATATCGTGTTCTGATCGAAATGCCAAACAGGTAAAATTGTGATAGGTTTGACTGGTATGCACAATCAGCAGGGTGGAGGTACATTCAGCAAAAGGGAATATTCTGAGGAATATTCCTTTCCTCAGAACTCCCCCAAGATGACAAGTGGCACAATGTTATTGGTCAGTTGGTTGTATGGGGTAATGGAGGAGCCAATCACATGGTCACATGTGGCCAGCCTTGAGGCCGCCACGTGTCCCTGCAACTGTATGCCAAAATTTTGGTGAGGTCCGTAGGGCTCGACCCCGTGACCTACTGCCCATCACGCAGAGTTCATACCACTTGCTCTACAATTTATTCCTTAACTACAAAGGGAGTCATGCTATACTTGATATGTATTTCAAATCACGTTGGGGGTGGTACCGTCGGTGGTCCCAGCCCAACAGTGGTCTGGAGGTTTGTTCACATGACAATGTTTACAATAAAAACCACAGAAAATTCAATCCTCCACGGTTCCTATATTTGATGTCACATGCAACCATATATTGTTAAGTCTCCGCGTGGTCAGCGCTAACACGTCGTTCAACCCACAACTTCAACCCGGAGTTTAAAACCTTATCCACAGTTACATGCCCGAGTTCCACTCCAATGGTTGCGGTTTGGAATCCGTGGTTTGAGGTTGGCATGTGGCCACCCCAACCACTAACCTTAAATGCCACAGTTAGTTTCGGCGGAGTTTTTGGAGGCGCATTTTTTATGAGAGAATCCACTAAATTAACTCCAGTTAAGTGGACTTCTCCACTTTTAGTGGAGTTTTTCTAGGTGTAACTGGGCAAAAGAGTAGGAGACTCAATTTTAGCCCATTCAGAGTGAATGAAGAGTCATTTTTTACTAATAGGAAAATTTTGGAGCCATTAGTGTAGATAAAACAACCTTCAGAGGCATGTAACTACATGTATCTGCAAAATTTTGAGCATAATGAAAGATGGACATGCCATTGGGAGCTGGACCAGCAGATGTTGCCCAGGAGGGGTGAACTGCTTCATCATGCATGTTGTGTAAATGTTATGTGGTGACTTATTTCTCTGTTTTATATTGTTGTTCAGTGTTATTTTTGCTTATTTCATGCTTCTAATTCACTAAAATCATCTACAATTCATGGTTAAAAATCTTCAATCCTTAAGCAAACTAATGAGACAAGTATGCACATATTTATAAACTGAAAAGACACTTAACACAACAAAACTAATAGAGTCATTTCAGATCAGTTGGTATTGATGTTATTTTCCAACCATGATGTACATATCATATTTTTTGTGTATATTCCGAAGAAAATGTACCCAATGTCTGGGGAAAAGATTTCTTTATGAATATTTGAAATTCATCCCAATCCAAGTGTAGCCCCATGCTATAGGCTGGTGGAAATGACTATTTCACTAATATATCTAGGCTATAAATTAGGACAACAACATATATTAATTAGAAACACTATTTTCAGATCATTAACGATCATAAATGAGAGACGCATTACATAGTTATTCATGAGTGTCTATTCTAACCCTAAAGGTTGGTTTAAATATTGTCTACAAGAGGCATGTTCATTTGATTTCTCTTCTGGTATATGCTATGTCATATAACACCACTTTAAATGGCTATTGCAAAAATCCAAACGTGCATTCTTTGTAGGATACCGCAATATCATAGGCCAGTGAAGATTGTAATTTTTATAATGCATGAGAAATGATCTGGAATTTTAGTATGTATATGGTAGAGATTTTGTCCCTTATTTGGCATATAGGACTGGATTATTGTTTCTATTCTCCTGATATTGGGAGAAATATGTTTTTTAGCATGAGTTGTATATGGTTGTATTTCTTCAAATATATTAGCATCAAGATAAAGAGGGTACTTCTCTAAGTGTTGTTTGAATCATTTATAATGGAAAAGAAAAGATAAGATCATAGTAAATTTTATTTTATTATTTGCAATAGCATTAGGAAACTAACATTTAGATGAGGAGTTCGTGAATGGTTGTACCAAGTAGAAGGTGAAAAATAGGATAGTTTAGTACTTTTTCTTAAGTTCCTACTATCTAATCAATAAGGAATGCAAGCTTATTGAATTTTCTAAGCTCATCTATTACCACTAGGTTCATGCAAATTTTGTCATGTAGGTTAAACCAGTCAATTATTCTAATGCTTGCCGCCTCCAAGTAAGAAGGGGTGTACTTAATTTGTAGTTGCATTATTTTTTTGAATCCCACATTTGGAGCAAAAATTGTAATAAGAAAATGGATAGAAGAACTTGAAATTCAACCTTGGTCTCAAAATAAATAAATAAAACAAATGATCAACTTGCATTCAATTGGGCACTAAAAAAGACTGTTGACTAGGTATATTTACCAACCTTTGATTATTAAAATTATTTTCATTGAATTAATATTATCAATGACTATATAACTATAGTGTTCCTGTAATTAAGATAAGAAGTACATTTAGGGATGGCCAATTTGCGATAGTGGCCGACATATTTCAGAGTGAATGAGTTCAGTTGATAATATAGAAACTATTCCTTTTTTATAATGTAATTGACTCAACTTTTAATTTCAAAAAATTTCTTATTTCAATTTGTATAGGTGTAAGTGTTAAGAGTATGTATAATAATAAAAAATGAAAGAGGGTCAAAAATTAGATACTTTGGCATGAAAGATAGATATCCATTTTCCAACAAATATCACGGCCTTGGGGGTTAGGTCCTAGTGAAAATACTTAAGATAGTAGAAGGTGTAATTGAGCAATAAAATGTTATTAAAATACAAATCGCATACTTGGAGAAATGGCTAAATCAACACATTAATATTGAATTGTAGCATAATATGCATTTTATTGATGATGAATAGCAGATTGATGAGTTGCCATAAGTCACATACCTCCAAGATTCTGAGGGTTAAAAAAACAAAAACATGATGCCTCTCAGGAACTTGCTATTATGTTTCTCTATCAAACGAAATTTTTTGAAGAGTACGAAGTAATAACCAAAGTTAATCTTTAAAAACATATATTGCAATATCAGCATGTGATAAACCTATTTTCATATTGGTCAGATGATTAGTCAGCAAGTCCAGCAGCAGCTTTAATTTTTAGAGGCAGAGCAGGCAGGGTTTTCCAATACACAATGTCAAGGATCTTTTTTCAGTATCAAATTCGATGCTCAACTATGGGTGACATTCACATAAGCCATGTTGATATTCAGTAGCTACCAGCGGTCAAGAAGTCAAAGAATGTCATAAGACTAGAGGTAGCAAGTATTTTAGGCTTTATCTCTCAATGATGAGTATTTTGACTTATGGGAAACCTAGGGAAAATAATCTCTTGAAGATACCTCTTTTTGAATGTGTTTAGCTATGTAAAGGATTAGAAGCAGTGGTCGTTAGAACTTTAAGTTAGAATGGGGTTGTGCAATCCGTGGATTTTTTTGAAGACCCTTGGCTTACTGATAGCCCATTTAGATACAAGGATTATGATAAGAATGGTTGCTATCAATGCATTTTTATGGAAAATGATTATGTATAGTCTAATCCAAAGGATTGTGTCATTGATATTTTGAGAGGTAATGAGTATAGTAGAGGAATTTATTCCTCCTTATTATTGGATTTTAAAGAAAATTGAAATTGAAATTTGTAATAATGTCCACTAAAGTTGAACATAGGTCAAAGGGACCAATGATTACAACCAATAATAAATAGCTAAACCAAAATAGTTGGGTACAAATTACCTAATGCCCCTCGTAAAAATGATATGAAATGAAATGAGAGAGTACAAGAGCAACAAGAAATTAAATGGCATAGGCATAGGCATAGAAGTAGTTTAACCCAAGAAGAAAAGTTATATACAATGGAAAAAGATCCAGAAAAGGAACGTAGCCTATACAAAAATGTAGCTACCACAAGTGGCGAGGAGGGAGTTACCCATGCTTATTATCCAAATCTATAGTTCATATGTCAATACCAAATGCCTTTTGAATAATTTCTTTTGGATAGTGGCTTGGAATGATGGGGATTTGGAGGGTAATATTGGGTGCCATCGACCTACTCATGATAGTATTTAGTGATGAATAAGAGGTAATTCCACTCCTAACATCCAAGGCCAAAGGATTCATGGTAGAAGGGAAGAAACTAGTAAGGCATATTTGAGTAGGTGTTTTTCATAAAATTTTCCCTTGGGAAACTTTGATCCTCCTAGAAGCCCTTGATATAGAAGGACATGGAACTTGAGTGAAGTGGCCTAGGTGACAATGTTGGATGGTTCTTTTTTTTATCTATTGTTGGAAAATAGTCTATGGGAGATATCCTCCCATGCCAGTTGTATTTATCCTAGTATATAGAAAATAAATTAATTCTTGCATTTATGTTTACATCGGGATATTGCATCTTACACTTGATGTTAAACCCTTTTCAAGACTGGTTCTTCCAAATTCTTTGTCCAACACAAGTGCCACCACAACACGAATAAACTATGGACAATTTTCATATGAATTGCCACCATTGGAACTAGTAGTGGGTATTTTGAATACCATCAATATCATCGGAATAAAACTCTAAATTGTGAATGGGACAATCCTGCAAGCATTTGCAAACACTAGTATGGAATTGATTATTCGAGTGGGAAATAATTGTTGGAAGCATGACAGATCCAAACTTAGACACTGAATGGATCAATGAAAACATTCAATCTTACTTAATAGACATAAAGATCACAGGTATAGCAGTGGGGAATGAGGTTTACTCAGAAATTGACACACAGTTAATGGAAAACCTGGTTCCTGCAATGATCCTCAAGTTAAATGGGGTAGCTACCACAAAAAATAAAAATCATGGGTTTTTCCACAGGCAAGTAGTACCTCTTGCGAGGAAATTTTATGTTCTTCCTCCACTGGTGCAACAATCACTTCAATTGGTGGCCTGTCATCATTTATTTGAGCAGCATGCACCCTTCGAAGAGTAGTGTCTGCTACAAATTGTGAAACCAATGCAACTTTCCTCTCATCAATTATTTTCTTTATCTCAAGGTTTTGTAGTAACAATCATCATGTATGGTAATCATGATTTACATTTTAAAATTTCTCTTCAAAACATGGAATGGAAAATAAAGAAAGACCACTCTAATAGTTCAAGTTGGTAAGTGTACCCTATTTTCAAGAAGGATCTCATTAGCCTTCATTTTTTCATCCAATTTCCTCAGCTCCTATGTAAGTTGTAGAGTAATCATGATACATGCAATCCATCAAATGCATCATATGAAACCAACTTATATACTACATGGGATACCTCTGGCTACAACTATGGGCCCTATTAAACAACTTGTAAAAATGCAGTTAGATCCTGAAAACGGAGATAAAGAAAGTTGTTAAATACATTCATGATAATGCTATCATTGTTAATATTGTCAATATGGCGACTGGAAAATTTCCCATTTATTAGAATTCCCTACAACGAAAACAATGGGTATCATTATTAATGTACAGATGTAGAATCTATCTAGACAAGTATTGCACAAAAATAGGTCTCGTGAATGAAAAAGGAAATAAGAATTTTGATTCCCTTAATTTTAATTTTTTCCCTTGCAATATGGTTACTTTGTATAGAATTCCAAAAGACATTAGTTTTTCCCATAGGCCAATAGTACATAATTCATAAGGATTCATTTTTCAAATTGAACAACATTCCTAGAGCTACATGGGAGGGCTAACGAATTTCACCAACACACTTCGTTTCTCTATCAATTTGGCATGATTTTTGGTTCACTAGAACCCTATACATAATATAATAAGAGTTTATTTTGTACAGTTCCCCTACTATAGTTGCGCTACCCATTGTAATTGTTTATGCGCAGAAGTATTATTAATATAATGTTGATAGGTAATAATTCGTTTTATCATGTTTCAATAAACTGAAGCGATGTTTCCGTCCTTAATATACTTGATTCCCGTGTTAGTATAGCAGTACTTCCTGAATCTGGAGTTGCTTGACTTATTTTCACGGCAAAGTTTTTCCAATGACTTAATATATCTAAGGTATATGTATGCTTTACATTCCATGGGGGAACATTGAATTCATTCTAACAACAAATCACATCAAAATCACATCCGTATGTAAAAACAACCTCATTTTCATGTGTTTTTGGCTCATTGTATAAAACCCACTTTTGTCATTGGTTGGCTCATGCTGAGTTGTTGGATTTGAACATCTAGAAATGTAATTGAAGGAAAAGCCTTAATGGAATTATTTAATTAAAAATACCATTATGTTTCTTGTGGTACCCATATAAGTGATGTCATCTTTGGATCTCTAAAACTTTCAACCACTTTAGTTTGACTGTCAAAGATCCACAACATATTTTCTATGTAGTTGGTTTTTATATTTCTCTTTCACAGTATTTACTAAACATATTTATGCATAGGTAATATTTACGCCGTAAGGCGTTCTTATTTGAAAACAACTTTGCTGATGTGCAACCTGTCATAATGTGAAACCGTTAGATTGGATGTTAGACGATTAAAAGATTTTCAACCCTAGATGGAAAACTGAGGCAGTTACGACCTGTTATTGCAGAGAATTGGTTGAGAGGTGTTCGTTGTGGGTGCAGGAGAAAGCGAGGATCGGATATGTTCGAAGCCGTGACGAACCAGCAGGACGACGACATGGCGCAATTTCCGGGCGGGTGCGGTGGGATTCTCATAGATTACGTTCGTATGGCTAAGGCTAGGGTGGCAAGCTACTCTTAGCACGATTCACGAGCTAATGATTGAATTCTCTGACCAATGAGCTCCCAGAAACCTTTCCACAGAGTCTCACACAAGCTTGGACTAGCTTACCACGTTCGTGGCCATCATGGTGTGAGTTCAAGCTTCAGTTGCCGCGACTGACCAGTGGGTCTCGAAGCGGGTGTGTGGCGAAGCGCATTCGAACCTTCGGACCTCTCGAGAGAAAAGGAGCTTGCATTTCCTCTGCAGCGATTCGGGTGTTGAGGGTTGAAGGTGCGAGATTCTATTTGGGGTACGGAAGGATTTCGGGGCTGGTCTTTGCTCCCCACCCCTCCTGTGTTCAAGATGTTCGAGTGAGCGTGTGAGAGGCTGGTTGTGGGTTCTCTAACTCTGGTAGAGTTATCATGCCTCCTCCTACTGCTGCCCCTGCTGCTATTTCTGGAACAAAGAGAATACACAATGAGTCCGATGGCTCCGATGGAATCCAGGACAGCTCTGAGGTTTCGAAGTATGAATCTCTCGAATCCCACTCGGCTTTCCATTTTTGTGAAGTTTAAATAAAATTTTGGTCCTTTTGAAATTTTCAGAAAATACCCACTAGAAAATTTTGGCGTTTTGTTTTTTAAGCGATGGACATTTGGCTTTCTGTTTGAAAATCAATCCCCTGGGATTGTTGTATCTGTTTGCGCTTAAATTTTAGCTTCTAAAGTAAATATTCCTGTAAGAAATTTTGAGTATTAGGCCGCGAAATCCTGTTTGAAATTTCTAATTTTGAGAGAGTTAATGCTCCCTGAAAAACCGGTTGCACGATCAATTCCCTGCGCTGCCACCGAAACAGACGAATCTCAGTTGTCATTATATAGCTGGCTTGGTTTTATGTTTGAATCTCGGTTCATTTCCACTAGCTATGCTTGCGTTGTCAAAAGTCGAAGTAATTTACTTTGTGGGCAGGGATTCCTTCTGCTCCCTATGATCCCATAGCCACTAATTCCAAACAGTGAGGCCATTAACGATTTTTGTGGGTTCAAAAAGATTCACTGAATCGCTTATTAAAGCTCTGTTTCAGGTACACACATTACCTCTTATTGTGAGATCTGTTTGCCACCACGCAAAAATCATGTCTAGGAGCTTTACTTAAGCTTTGTTTAAAGGATTCTGCATCGATCCTTTCTTTCTTTCTTTTTGGTTAGATCTGCTTGCTGACATGCGAAGTTTGTACGAAAGATGTTCTTCAATTTTATATGCATAGTATAGGTTGGGTTGTGTTCATGTTTCTTACCCCTCAAGACCCTTTAGCCCTGTTTTTTTTTCAGTTCTAATTTCGTGTTTCCAGAACATATGTTTTTGTGTGTGCGGGAATTCAATGTCCTCTTTGCATAGCTATATAGTTCAACTATGAACTACCTGACATGGGTTTACCATGGCAACTAAAAGTTGTTGTACTGTTGCCCTCGTCATTTGCTCCAACAAAACAGCACAGTTGCTATTAAATCACCTAGATATTATGTACCAGTGTTGCCAGGCTCTCTTCAGACTCCTGAGTAATATCTACTAGTGTTGTCAGATTCTTTTCAGATTCCTGAGTCTGGCCGAGTCTCACCAAGTCAGCGCTGGGATAAGTGACTCCCAGAGACCCTCCTCGCAGACTCCCCACTCCCCAGACTCGGGAGTCTTGGCCTCAGACTTGGGAGTCTGACCTAGGCTCAGCTGACCCAAAAATAGCGACCAAGGAACCCCACATTTGCAATTTGACCGTATCAAAGTAACTTAGTTATGCTTTTTAGTTTATACTAGCGGACTACAGGCCTGTAGGCTGGCTGGGGCTGCCATCCCAAATTCATGTAAGATGAATTGGCCTGTAGTTTGTAATCAGCCTACAGGCCTCTAGACTGACATCTCAGCCTACAGACCTAGTCCATAAAACAATTAAATGATGCCAAACCTGTATCCTACCATGCTCAAGTTTGACTTGAAGACACTTCCTATTTTGATTTTCTATTTCTGTTATAAGACTACGAGAGTTATGTATTTGAATTGAGTAATATTTGTGAATTTGGCTATGCAATCTTCTTTTCAGTTCTCTGTTTTGCATTCAAATATCAAGAGTCAAATGTTGTGTTATGATATTTTATGAGATGATCTTATGAATTTCTGCATAGACTGTGGTTTTATAATTTATATGGATTGAAAATGTCATTAGTATATCTTTCACACACAAAATCTACCATATTTTGAGTTTTATTTCTCTTTGCCAAAACTGAAAGGAATTGCTGAGTCATGCCGAGTCACAGGCCAACGTAGTCTTAAAAGAGTTTGAGCCTGACAACATTGTTATGATAGCACAGGTGAATAGTGCCATATAATACAAACCAAACAGGACATAGAATTCTCCTTAGTTCCAAAAGAAACTCGTTGACTTTGTTGGATCCGAAGTAAGGCTTATGTTACATCTATAAGAATACGATAGAAGTCTATCTTTACATCAGCAATAATTTCAAAAGATTGTTTATGAGCTCTGCAACCTGTATTTTTCTTTAATTGAGTTTTGTTGACTATATTTGGTTGAGATTCTGAATTTCTATGCAATATCAAATCTCAAATTGATTGTTTTTTTCTATAATTTTGTAGGTACGAAAAATATCACATGTACTATGGTGGTGATGAAGCCTCGAGAAAATCTAACTACACAGACATGGTACACTTGTCATAAATTTTTATCTATGGGTTACTTCCATTTGCTGTTTTCTCAATAATTCATTAAAACCATGTATAAAGGGTCGGATTAGTCTCCAGTAGTTACTTTTTGTGACATGGATTTCTTCGCCATGCTTATAATGAAGAATAAATGCAACCACAGTATAAGAGGAAAACAAAAACCTTGGGGTGGCTCTACGAAGCAGGGGTAGCATGTGATATGCAGAGTAAACTGCTTCCTTAATCCATTGTAAGATTTCTGAAGTGATTTAAAATCACTAACTTGCATATTCAAGTTAAACATATCGAAACAGATTTAGTTCAATGATCAATCTTTCTAAAGTACATGACGACCTAAATTCTCCCCATTTCTTTATCACTTAGAATTTGGACTTGGATAGCTCGTTTAGGAAGCTGCATCCAGTCTACAAGCAAGATTGTTTGGGTTTTCGTGTTCTCTATGCTTTCCCTTCATCTCTGACTATTTTATTATTTGCTGGTCTATTTTTCAAATTTCATTTACTGTAATATGTTCTATTTGCTACCATGCATGTTGTTTGTTCATGCTGACTATTTGCTATTAAATATTTGTTATGCTCTTTAACAACATCCATCAATCCTCGAGTTTTTTTGTGATTTAAGATAGCGTGCACTACTGTCATTGATGAAATTTGTGAGTAAAAAAGAAGCATGTATTGATTATAAACTAGTCACCAATAATGAGCAGTATTGTGACGCAAGCAAGTATACTTTATTAGTTATTGCGGAAATAATTTTCTAAACTAATGATTCTAATGGATAGTGATCTGAAAATATTTGTGCCTGTGAGCTTTTACCTTGGTTTTGATACCAACTGGTTTGAAATTTTGGTGTCTTAAGTATTTTCACTATAGCTTTGCTAACTCTTTAGTTGCTCGTGGTCTCGAAACTCATGGCTTAAATGTTACTACAAGTGTCACATCGGTCATCTAAGAACATTGATTTGTCTTTAGTTGCTTGTGTTCTTCAGAAATTTTGAATTAAATGTTACTACAAGAGTCTTAGAATGTGGCTTCGAGGGCTTCAGCTTGTCATTGTAGAACCAAGTTCATTTATCCGCCATAATCTATCCTAGCGGTTAGAAAATTAAATTTCACACTGAAAATTCCTTGAAATGCAGCTACAAAAAATAACACTCCCTCTTAGTGAGGAAGGTCTCCCATAACATCTTCCCTCACGTTGCTGATGTTTGGCACTTGTAACAACTTGTCACTGCCCACCAAGATACTGCGCATACTCTAATTCATCTGCTAACCTTGTAGCTGAACCATCCTGTATATGTGTTGCTGCTGACACTGCACTGTGCCACCCTACATTGTTGCCAACATTACTTCGTGCTGCATTTGATCTCTTGCTGCTGTTGCTGCAATTACTGCAACTGAGAACAATCTACTGATCCACTATGTCACTATACTGGCTCTGCAATTGTTTCCCGAGTCTCTGACTGCAACTAGTATCTGCATTATCTACTGAGTAACTGTTACATAACCTATTGATCAGAGAACGTAGAATGTAATCTTCTTGATAAATTGAGGTGTTTACTTTTGTTGACAAAAGAAACCCGTTAAGTACCAGATAAGAGAGTGCTGGTATTGAAGGACTTCAAGATTTCAACATTTTTATTTGTGGATCGTAGACATGCTGGTCCCAATCTTCAGTGTCCAAGAGGAATAAATTGATTCATTTAACCAATTCTTGCATCTTCTCTGCCAATCTGGAAGTTTCCTTTAGGGCGCAAGTCCCCTGTGTTCCCTCATTCTGGTACTAAAATGTCGTCCCTCACTCTGGTAATAACATGACCAATAATTTCAGTGTCATGCCTTGTGGGTTGTCTTTGGCTTGTGGCTGTTATGTAAGATGTTGCATGCTATCTTATTACAGTGCTATATCCCTATCTTGGGATTTACTTTTACATCAATACAGCAACAGATGGTATTTTTTTTCCTCAGTGACCAAGGACTTGTAGCAGACTTTGAAAGCTAATCTTTGATGGGAAAATTAGGTTGCAATTTTTTATGATAGATGATAGATGCAGTGTTTTAGGTTTCTGATGTTTGGGATTCATTGTGTGGCAGCTTTTTACCCTCCACCTGGAGGAAGGATTGTGATCCAAGCACATCATTCTCAACTCCTGCCCAGAAATAATGCAGTTGAAGAATGAGTCGTGGACAAGGATAACTCTCTTCTGGTCCAGGATCTTGTCACTTTGCCAGAGCATGTTTTGCTACTCTTGAAAACATGTGATGGATGTTTTGCCTTGCAGAAGGATGAGTTTGAATTTGTGTATGGTGAAGGCCTCCGAACTCCTGCCATCTCTGTGGATACGAAAGACCAAGACCTGCAGATTGTGAGGTGCCCACATCCTCCAGAACCAAAGTCTGCTGAGGGATTGACCTTAACTATAAAACTCAAGGAAAATGGAATGCTGGTCCCTTCGCAAGCTACATATCCAAAGAATTTTGCATGGAGAATGCTTGTTTATGAGGCAGTAGTAGAACCAGACAGCGTGATTCTGTTCGTCAAAGGATTGAACCTGAGAAGAGGCAGGATTTCTGATTCTGATAATCTTGTCTGTGTTTTTGGTTCCAATTTGGACACGGATCTTCTTAATGCCAGGGATTTCAAGAAATGGGGCATTATGGATTTGGGCATCAAGGTTTTCAAGACTAAGGTTTTGATGGCTGCTCAATAAGTGATCAGATGTGAGAAGCCTAATGGCTTAGAAATACCAGAAATTGAAGGAATGAAGGCTTCTGTATGGAGATCCAGAGGTGGTTTACTTCCATCTGTAGCTAGGGTTGAAGTGAAATCCATGATGAGCTCGAAAGTTGTGCAGATGTTGAGGCCTCCCCATCAGGTCTGTGCTTGCACAATGCTTTGGAACCAAGCTCCATTTCTCAGAGAATGGATCGTGTACCATGGCTATCAAGGTGTCCAGAGGTGGTTTCTTTATGATAACAACAGTGATGACAACATAGAAGAAGTGGTAGCATCCTTGGGTTCTTTCAATGTCAGTAGACATATGTGGCCATGGATTAAAACCCAAGAGGCTGGATTTTCCCATTGCGCATTGCGAGCTCGCCAGGAATGTGAATGGGTGGCATTCATGGACGTAGATGAATTTCTGAATCCTATAGAATACATTCAGAATGAGACCATGCCAACAGATTCTACTCAAACAGGCGTTACAGTCATGGAAAGGCTAATCAATAATGCAACATCTGCATATTCAGGCTTAGTTAAAATATGAGAAATCAGAGTTGACTGTCATAGCTTTGGCCCATCTGGATTGAAGAAACACCCAGATGAAGGTGTGATAGCAGGTTACACCTGCAGGCTGAACAGAACAGAGAGGCATAAATCTATCGTTCTCTTATCGGCATTGAACCAAAGCCTGATAAACGTAGTCCATCATTTTCATCTCGGACAGGGCTATCATTATATGAACCTTCCTAGAGGATTTGCAGTGTTCAATCACTATAAATACCAATTTTGGGACACATTTAAGGCCAAATTCTTCAGAAGGGTTGCAACTTATGTAACAGACTGGCAAGAGAATCAGAACGAAAGTTCCAGGGACTGAGCTCCTGGACTTGGAACAGAACCTGTTGAGCCTGAGGACTGGTCTGAAAGATTCTGTGAAGTTTCAGACACAGGCCTCAGGAATTTCACCCTCCAAACCTTCACAGATCTCACTACTCACTTGCTGCCATGGCAATAATACCAAAAGTGCTTCCTATATTGGCTTACAGAAAAATGAATTTCGTTATACCATGAGCATTGCCCCAGTATATGCTTGTAACATTGTGCTTGTGAGATGCATGTCCTATTCTTTTGTCTCGTATTCTTGTGCATCAGGGAACCATGAGAATATAAACATTATTCATTTTCAAAACCATTTATTCATTCTTTTGCACTGGACTGGTGCAGCTTGTCCTGCTCTTGCAGTATTCATGTGTTACTGTGGGTGACCATTCCCTTTCAATTTCATTTTTCAATGGTTCAGCCATCCACAACGTTTTATTGTATCTGCCTATCCAAATATCAGGTGTTTCAAACGTTGAGGCTGGTGGGCAAATGACACCCTGTCCTCCGGGAGAAAAAACAATTTATTACTGTTATTCTTAACTTGTGTCAATTTTGAGCATGGGCAATGGCACAGTTTCTCCAAGTTATGGTATGGACTTTAATGCCCTGGTACGAAGTATCAAGTTATTTCTGACCCTTCAGATTTTTTTTTCTCAATCAAAATCAATCCTAAAATTCAATATCCCTCGAGACCTTTACAATACATATTAATTTTAAAAAAAATATCTCTTGTTAAAGGTTTTAACAATCCCATGAATGAAAAGATTTGATGATGAATTGCCAATCCACATTCTAAGAAGGATACAGAGCATTCCAACCAGTAGCTATTGCAGATCACTTTATTTAAAGTCTATAGTGAAAAGAAGAAAGTGACAAAAAAGGAAGAAGGTAGTTTTTCAATTTGAATGATCTTCAACTAGAGGTTTCAGGAAAAAAAGTGCCCTTCTGTAATTTGTGATACAGCCAAGCTGAGATGTAGCCTCTTGTAAAAGTCTTAGCCAATTTAAGTACTAGATGTTTCATCTTGAATTTGAATTTACAAATGTAAAAATCTAATGTAAAGTTGCAAACCACTTTGAAGAGCTTCAAATAGTCTGTAATTTTTATAAGAGTTTTTTATATAATTTTTTTTAATTAAAGTTATAAGAACTAGATTTTTCTCAAGAAAAAACACTTTTATTATAGAAAAAGAAAGTACATCTGCATATTTTTGTCCAGTTACATTATGTTGCTTCAGAGACAGATATATAAACCTACTGCCATGACTTAAGGAGATTTTTTGTTTCTCTATACCAAGGTTGTAACGTACACATTCTAAACATAAATATAAGGTCACATCAAATTAATTATAGTTGCTTTCTTTCTAGCTTCTTCCTTACGGCGTTTCCTTTGCAACATTAGGTGCAATTGCTATTTTATGCTTTTAGTTATTGTGCTATTTTTTCTCTACGTTCACTACCCCTTATTTGCCCCACAATAGCTATCATGGTTCTGAACAGACACATATTAAACTTTACCATCCTCAAATATTTTTATGGAATTTATTCTTACAAAACTGATGCTTCTTCCAACTATTTGATGGTGTAGTGAATTTTTGTTTTGTTACAAGTTATTGGTATTTCATTTTTTTTTGGTCTTCACAAGTATATATATGTAAGTTGCTGAGATATTTGTTCTCAATAGGGTCTTGACATAGTTGCATTATTTACCATAATTTGTCTCTATTTTGTGCTTCTTCTTTTCTTTTCTTTATATATATATATATATATATATATATATATATATATATATATATATATGGATACAAGTATTATTATCAGAGAAACGATTCTTTTAGTTAAGTCTATATTATTTGATTTGATGCTTCTCTATTGCATGGATATAGATGCACCTTCTCTAATTGGATTTTTTTGGCATGCTTTTCTTATGAAAATATACTTGTCAATTGTTTCAGATTTTACAAGTAATTCATCTATCGTAGTAAATTCAGAATATTCTATTTAGTGCCCTCCCTCGCATCATTTTTTAAATTTGCTTTGCTTTTATTTACTATTCCTTGTCCATTTTTGAAGACATTCTAGAATCAGAGAAGTGATTAGCTCGCTGAAAAAAAAAATTTATTTCGAATGTTATACTTATTTCCACACTAGAAGTAACATTATCTTACATTGTAAGACAATAATATTCATTTTGAAAAGGTTGGATCATTTTACTCTTCAATTTTCATGTATTAGTGAAATTTCTAAAGTGACTGTATTTTGGCATGTTCAGGTATTTACACAGGTATCCACTAAAACACTAGTTATAAATTTAGTTACATTATCTTTAACATCATATTTTATGAAGTATTTTGTAGGTTATTTGTATATCATTGAATATCAAATTCATATTTCAACAGAAAATTTCGATTTTTTTGTTAGGTTATTGAATATTAATGCAATGCACCAATAATTTTGGTTGCATGTGAGACTGGGTAAAAGTGGCATCGAGGAAGTTCTGGGGTTGGGCCCCATCTATGCTTTTGAGAAACAGGGTTTGGAAGGAATGAAATCAGAACTCAAGTATTATATTGAGAAATGAGTGAATTTTGCTACAGAAAACTGAGGCAGGACCATCCTTATGGTACATCAGTGTTCTGTATCCACATTGAAGGAAGCTAAGATACTACCATTTTGTCATATTGGTTTAGTACGAACCCTATTGGGGAAGTTTGAGTTTAAATATGCTTGAGCCATTTTGTGCAGTTTTTGTTTAACATTGTTCGGTATTCCATCCCAGTTATGTTTTAAATAAATGAATTTTTTTGTGGTCTTAATAAAGTTGAGTGACAACCCATCGAATTTAACCTTTGATATTTTCGAAACAAGAAATAAGAGTCACTTTTTATGTTAATGCCTCTTATGTCTTCTCTTCTTTTGATTGTTGGCATGTCTATTGTATATTGCACAATGTGAATCCAAGCCTTTTTGTTAGGAATGAAGCCCTTGTGAAGGAATTACACTCAACCCGTTACGTGTGACCAAAGGATAAAGCTTCAACTTCTTTTAGTAGTGGTTGACATTCCTTGGAGAATAAAAGATGATATAACTAGCCTAAGATGTCATCACTTTATTTATTATTGCTCATGATTAATGCAACTAAACCCATATCATCATTTATATTATATATTGAGAATTGAAGTTAGTGTGTTCTTGTGGTATTTAGAGCAACAATTCTATGTCTGAATTTATGAGTTTCTAATGCATATTGCAGAAGAGATTCCCTGCATATTATGCACTCCTTTCTTATATTGAGTCATGTCACAAGGTTTGCCAAACTTAAACCTTGGGATCGAAATTTGGTGAACCCAATAAATTTTAATTAAACCTCATAGCCATTAACCAAGTCCATAGCTTAAAAATCACAAGACTTATGTCACAACTCAAGCTTGTAATCTATCTTTGCAGTTTCCAAGTACATGATTGCATTTTTTATGTTTCTTGATGTTGATATATTATTATTTTATGTTATAATTCATTTCAATGTTAATATATGTACATTTATAAATAGGTGTATAGAGACAAATCTAATAATGAATCTCATCCAAACCTCATTAAAAAATTCAGACTCAAACCAAACCTAATCTATGCCAAACCTGAACTCGAGCCTGAACCATGTGACTTAGCTGATTCCTACTATTTACCAATAAACAAGGGTATTTAAGGCTAAGAGTTTAGTTTTGAGTTTTTTCTTTGACGTTGAATTTCTTTTGTGAGAGATAATATCAATATGTCTTTATTTTCTATTCCTCTTGCACAACTGGTTTTGAGGTTGATGTCTTTGTTTAACTGATGGGTTTGCATTGAATTTTACATCCAACAAGATGATGGTTGATTCAAACCTAGAGAGGAAATTGTTGGTGTGCCAAAATGTCCTATTTTCACCCTCTTCCTATAACCATTAACCTTTGCTTCATCTTTATAAACCTTTTCATTTCCTACACTAGTCCAAGATAATCGTCTATTCCTACATATACTTTGTATTTCATAATTAAGAGTTATTAGGTGCTTAATTAATTATTTTATATAGATTTCATGCTTTTAAGTATTTCTTGTAAATTATTATTACCTTCCTAAAAGTAATTGAAACACCAATTGTTAATTATTATGTAGCGTGATTCAATGCAGGAAAATTCCTGCACTCGCCAACACATGTTGCTTCGTGATCTCCACAACAATTGATCATTCCACGCGGGCATTTTTTATCCACGTCTCTTAGTTCGGTGTGGATTATCTGAAGATGGATATGTTGGAGTATAGTCAGAGATCCTTGCCAAAGATATGGTCTACGACCAGCAAAACTTGTGCTTATAACCATTAGTCGGTTTTGTAATATCATTTGTTAGTTCGTTCAGTCATAAGGTTTGAATTGGAAATGGCTTTGTAATTATCATATTATGGCTATAGGATGAAAGACTGTTTATAATGTATATCTTAGGTAGAGCTAGGTTAAGTGATATCTGTATATTGTAATTGTGATTATTTTGTAATTTCGTATCACCCTTGTTCTGGGCTAGACTCTCATTATCATGTATGTTGCTGATTGAAGTTAATACAAGGAACTTACCCCATGATTTCTTCACGTCGTGTTTAAATATTATTTATGCATTGATTAAGTGTTTAATAGTTTCGTTTCCTAAACGGGAAACGAGTTGGTTGGCTAGGGCCTAGCCAACCCACCTCATTTACCCTTGTGCTTTTTCCATTTAAAAGGTTCATGTATATTTATTTATTTGCAAGTGTGTGGTTTGAATCATTATTAATTTTGTTTCAGAGTTATGAGTTAAATTCATTCTTAAGTCAAAGCGTGAAACGGATCCATGTGTGATGTTTGAATTAAGTTAATTTCTTTCCTGCAATCCTTTCCTGTAATTTCCTTCCGGTAATTCTTTCCTGCAATTTCTTTCTGCAATTCTTTCCTTAGTTTTCTTTCGCTCAGATCGTACAGGAAGTTTCTTCCTGCACTAGTGCATTTTGAGTTCTACACTTTGGTTTACTCATTTACTTCATAACATGTGTTTCATTCCTTTCTTTGTTTATGATTTCACTTATTCCTACAAGTAAGCATTATTAATTCAAAGGAATCATTATCAACAATAAAAGATAAACTTCTGAAATTTCTAAGAATGACTATGTGAAGTAAGAAAGGACGTCATTGCAAACATTACACTTTACACTTGCAGCTCACGACTTGAGAGAATGGATCATAATTAATCTGTAACGTTATAAGTGAATTACCGAAATATAGTTTGATTGCATGCAAATTACTTTGATCGATTGATTTGATTGTTAAGGATTGTTTCAACCCTACGAAGTTTATTATTAATGTTAAGAATAGTTAATTAAAGCATTCATTTTTTTGTGTGTAATTTATCTTAGAATTCAACCTACAATTGCAATTATTTTCAGCACGTCTTTTAATTCTTTTTTAAAGTAATTGGAAACTTTGGTGAAGGAAGCTTTGTCCCAGTGCAAGAGCTCCTTTCTTGTCACAGGAATAGAGTGCTCTAACCCTTGCGGATTAGAGCACCTACACAAAGACATAAGTCTTCATTAAAGATGGTAAATTATACTTTTTCACATAATTTTGTACCTGCACTAGTGCAAGCATATTGCACGAGTACATGAACAGTTGCTTAGTGTAGAAGGAAAACCATTTGGAAAGCAGATATTTGCAAGGGCCCACTTGTTAAGATGTTAGTCATCTATATTGAAGATAAACATAGAGTTCATTTCAACATTTGAGATTTATTCCATTTGTGTGAAATTCCCTTTATTTGATTTCCTCGCAAATTCATTCTTTTACATTCCAACACTAGAATTTATTTGGTATCGATTGCCTTTGAAATTTTCTTCTGTTTGATTATGCAATATTTCAAATAAGAATTAGGCATAGGAATAGGAAAAGTTCATACCACTTCTAGCATTGCCTGTGCTTCGTCTCTAAGTTTATGAAACCCTCGGGTTGACAACTAAGTGTTGAGGAGTTTTCTTAAGTGCAATTCCTGCACCCAACATTTTGGCATCGTTGTCGGGGAGGCAATTTGAATTGGTAAGAATTTTCCATTTTCTACAATAGGGGTAAGTCTGCTATTATTTCTTTCTACAATGTGCTTCTATTGTTTGAAGGATTTTGTAGGTGCTAAGCTATTTTTGAATTCGCAGCTTTTATTTGAATTTTGTTTTGTCATTTTTTGAAATGAATGCCTAAAAGAGGTAGGGGTCCAAAGCCTGCTAAGGGCCGAGGAAATACTGATAAATATGAAATCAAATCTCACATTGGACCTTTTTTTTCAGGAATAAATTCCAAACAAACCCAGACTCATCACGCATGAACAATCTACTTGGACTCTGGAAGTGGTAGTTCAAGTGTGACACAACCCATAAATGGGAAGAAGGAGACTATCAGAACCCATAATCAGCCTGTTGAGAGTAGTTCTCTTAGAGGAACAACAATGGTAGACCATGAAGACCATGCAGAAGGAATCGGTGAAAATCAGGTAAATGAGGAACAATCCACTTTTGGATTCCCAATTGTGGATCCAGATGTAAATGTGCCAATGAAAAATATACCACCATTAGCTCTTCCTCATTTTTATGGTAAGTTACATGAAGATCCAAACTCTTTCTTATTTGATTTTGATATTTTATGTAGAAGTTATGATTATTCATTTGATGCCCAAAAGTTAAAACTGTTTCCTGCAATGCTCAAGGACGCAACACTTCGCTAGTTCATGGGACTAGGAGGGAACACTATAGCCTCTTAGGAACAGATGAAGAGAGTGTTCTTGTCAAAATATCAGAAATAGTGTAAAACTAGAGATATTCAATATGAAACCTTTACTATTGTGAAAAATGATGATGAGACTCTAGAGGAGTATTTAGAGAGATTCCTATACATCCTACAAAGGTCAAAACACAAAATTGATCTACGTACTATTAGAACCTTTTTCTTATGTGGGCTTACTGATGATGCTCAAAATAATTTAATTTTTTTCGGACAAGGGGATATTGCTCAGAAACCTTTTGATCAAATTTGTCATTTATGCAGGAACCAATATAGATCAGGTAAAGGAATTTGGAATAGAAATAAGAAAACCGAATCTACTGATGTTATGATTGTCGGATTGGAGAATAAAATGGACAATATGAAAATATAAATAATGAATATTGTTAGCAAATAAATAGACTCCTTAAAATTTCAGTAAAAACCTGTAGAATAATAGGAGTCACTGTCTATTTTTTGTCCTAAGTGTAGGTAAAAACATCTTTTAAGGGAATGTCCTCTTGATATAACATGAACTAATAAATGTGCAATTTGTGCAGAGAACCATGCCACTGAAAAGTGTCCCTCCATACCAGGGCTGAAAGCTGTACTTGAAGGAGGAAAACCTGAATTTGTATCATTGCATGCTATGGGAGCACGAAGAAACTGGCCTCAGGTAAGTGTAGGTATAGCTCCTGAATTTCCACCACATTTCCTTTGTTATAATGCACGTCAATATTCATATCCTAAAAATAGTCACTCTCAACATTGGCAACATGGGAACCACTATCATTATTGACAACCCTCCCAATATTGGAAACAAGGATGGAAAGGGCCAAACCATTCACATCATCCCTATCCTGCACCCATGCAATCATACCCACCTACATATGTACCTTACCCAATGCCACAACCATCACTACCTCAGCTGAGTCAACCAACGCCACCATTTCCTTTACGTCCACCATTTTGACCTCCTCAATTGCCTACCTAACCCTTGCCCAACCCCAATAATAAAGTGGTACAAATGATCCATTCCATGAACCTTCTTTCCTTACCCAAATATTATCCCCTGCTAGTCAGAGTCAATGATCTCCAGTTGTGATCGGGGAAGATAGTAGCCACAGAAAAACAAAAGCAACCTGTGGTGATTATCAAGGAGAAAGGTGAAGAGGAAACTCCTGACCATTCCGAAAAGAGTGTCACCATTTAGCTTATCCCCATACCCTCAGAGCCTTTACCATATTCTTCCAATCGGCCTCCCTATCTAGAGAGGCTAGTTGTGTAGAAGAATGACCCCATTCCTGAGTCTAGCTTAGCTTCCAACCTTAGGAACCTTTTCATAATTGTTCCTTTGCTCCAAGCTATTAAAGAGGTCCCCATCTGTACAAAAATCATTAGGGAAATCTGTCTCAAGAAGCCAGGGAGGAGAATATTATAACCTTAAACCATTCAATTTGTCGGGAGAGTAGCAAAATTAATGACGAGGTGTATGCACATGGAGAAATATACTAACCCCAGAAATCTTGTTCTCTCTATTCAAATAGGTGATGTCATTGTCTCTAATGTACTTATATATTTGGGGGCAACCATTAATGTTATGACCAAGCAAACCATGGATCAACTTGGATTGTTCCATATTCGTCCTACTCCCATTGTGCTTGAACTAGAAGACATATCTAAAATCAAGCCGGAAAGGGTATTGGATGATGTGGTTGTCTCTTTAGATTCTTGGGAATATCCCATGGACTTCATTGTGTTTCAACCAAAGAATCCTGTGGGAGGACAACCCTTGATCTTAGGACAACCATGGCTTTCTAAATACTTATAGTGGATGTTGTTATGGTGATATGTGCATTTCCCATGGAGAATCAAGGAATAAGGTCACCTTGTATCCACCTGCTAGATCCATTCAGGATCTTAAAGACCCTCGATGGTTAGACTACAGTAGTGATGAGGAGACTAAGTCTATTTCCATGATCCATCAATATGTTGAGTCCTCACAGGAGGGTGAGATTCAAGACTTCCTAAAAACTCTATACATTATGCCTAATTTTGAGTCATTGAGTCAAATTTTCAGTCTAGATTTTTAGGAAAGTCATGAATCTCTACCTCCCTCACCACCATATTTTGTCACATCTCTGTGTCCTCTTGAGCCTGATACTACTCTTGTTGAGGTTATTCTGGGCAAACCTTTACACATTAGTTCAGACTTGGACTCATCCCAACAAGAGAAGCTTGTGAGTTTGTTGTGAAACCATCTTGATGCCTTTACATGGGGCTATGTAGATATAAAAGGCATCCCTCCTGAAACTTGTACTCACCATATATATATTCAAGATGGAGCCCGACCTGTCCGACAACCCGAAAAGTGTATGAATCCAGCTCTAAGAGATGTTGTAAAAGAAAAACTGCAAAAAATCTTGGATGTTGATTTTGTCTATCCTATTTCCAATAGCCAGTGGGTCTCTCCATTGGTATTAGTCCTGAAGAAATATGGGAGATGGTGCATTTTAATTGACTATAGAGAATTGAACAAAGCCACTTTTAAGGATTATTTCCCCCTTCCTTTTATTTATCAGGTACTCAATACCCTTGCTGGTAAGAAGCACTTTTATTTTTTAGATGGCTTTAGTGGTTATAACCAGATACAGATTGCACCCGAGGATCAAGATAAAACCACTTTTATATGTCCATGGGGCACATTTTCCTACCGAGTACTCCCCTTTGGGCTATGTGCCTCGGCTACCTTTCAAAGGGTAATCTTGGCTATTTTTGTTGACCTTGAGTGTGTAGAAATATATATGGATGAATTTTCTGTGTTTGGTGATTCATTTTAGGTAGCCCTTGAGAAGCTAGAGAAAGTGCTTCTTCGTTGCCAAGAATCCCATCTTGCCTTGAGTGACAAAAAGTGTAGATTAATGTGCATGGCAGGAGTGGTTCTTGGCCAACGTATTTCAGACAAAGGTATCCAGGTTGACCTTAAAAAAATAGAAATTATTTTGAATATTCCTATACCCAAAACTCAAAGAGAAGTGAGAGGTTTTCTAGGACATGCGGGCTACTATAAGAGATTCATTGAGAACTTCTATAGGATAGCTACCCCTTTTTTCCTATTTTTGGCTAAGGACAGTGAGTCTTCTTGGTCCACAGCTTGCCAACAGTCCTTTGAGACATTTATGGAAAAAATAGTTCATGCACCAGTTTTGAGAGGACCAAACTGGTCCCTGCCATTTCATATTTCCTTTGATGCCTCAGATACTAATATTGGCACAACTTTAGGACAAGAAGAAGATAAACAATCCTATGCCATTTACTTCATTAGTAAAAACTTGTCACCTGCTGAATTAAATTACAGAGTTACTAAGAAAGAGTTTTTAGGTATAATATTTTCCATTAATAAATTCAGACACTAGATCACAGGATATGAAGTCTTTGTACATACTAATCATTCCACGATAAAATATTTAATGAATAAACCATTAACTAGTGGTAGAGTGACTAGGTGGTTATTATTGTTTCAGGAATTTAACATTAATATTGTTGATAGACAAAGAAAATCTAATGTGGTAG
Organism: Pinus albicaulis; assembly: GCA_034641835.2. Lineage (NCBI taxonomy): Eukaryota > Viridiplantae > Streptophyta > Pinopsida > Pinales > Pinaceae > Pinus > Pinus albicaulis. Next base: position 323,496,859 of record CM076582.1, read on the forward strand.
CATATTTTCTTTCAAAATTAAATAATCCTGGTGAAGAAATTCCTATTGATGATGATTTTCCTGACGAACATCTATTTGTTGTCTCAACAGAATCCCCATGATTCGATGACATAGCTAACTATTTAGTCACAGGAAAACACCACCTCACTTATCCGCTCATGAAAAGTGGAGTATCATACAGAAAAGTGATGCATATTCTTGGGTTCATGGAGATCTCTTTAACACTGGACCAGACCTTATTATTCGTAGATGTGTGAGAGAGGAAGAAGTGTTTGATATCTTAAAAGCTGCACATGATGAACCTTGTTGAGGTCACTTCTCTGATAAACGGACTGCATACAAAATTCTGCAAGTTGGCTATTTTTTTCCTTCCTTGTTTAAGGATGCCAAACAGTATGTCAAGTGATGTGATAACTGTCAGCAAGTTGGCCAACCTAATCAAACCAATGAATTTCCTTTATGTCCTCAGGATATGATAAAGCCTTTTGAAAATTGGGCTATTGATTTTTTAGGACCAATAAATCCAAACTTCATTAAATAAAAAGAATATTTTGGTTTGCACAAATTTTGTTACAAAATGGGTAGAAGCTAAAGCTGTTTCTTTTACTACTGAAAATTTTTTTGTTGATTTTCTTTTTACTGAGATATTTACTATATTTTGTGTGCCTAGAGATATTTTTTTCTGATAATGGTCCGCAATTTATTTCTAATCTAGTACAGGGTGTGATGGAGCAATACAAAATTCAGCATAGGAAATCTACACTGTACCACCCGCAAGAAAATGGTCAAGTGGAGTCCAAAAATAAAGTAATTGAGTCCATCCCCACAAAGACGGTCAATATCCATAGAAAGGATTGGTAAAATAAGTTACCAAACACCTTGTGGGCATACTGAATCACTTGGAGAAATAGCACAGGACATACACCATATGATCTGGTATATGGGAAACAAGTCCTTTTTTCGATAGAGCTCTAGATCAAGACTTTCAGAACTGCAGTCCAATTAGGGCTAGATCTTTCTGAGGCACAACAGAAGTGTCTCTTATAGTTGAATGAGTTACATGAATTTTGAAGGGATGTTGTTTAGAAGAACATATTGGTTCAACAATAGCGCAAGAAGTAGCATGATAAGTCTATCTGAAAAAATTAGTCCCAGCGAGGTGATTGGGTATTCCTTTATGATTCTAAATTTAAATATTTCAAAAGGAAATTTGAGACACACTGGATGGGACATTATGAGGTAGTTAAAGTGTTTTAGAATGGAGCGGTAGAAATTAAAACCATTGATGGACAAAATTATGTGTTCTTGGTTAATGGGCATAGATTAAAGGTATATTTTCATCCCCTTTCTAAAGGATATTTTATGTAGCAAGTCCAAGAACAATCTGAAAAGGAGATGGTAGGTGGCAACATCGACCCATTGAAGATTTGATTCTTTCTTTCCTTATATAAAAAAATGAAAAAAATTACAAATATATATATATAATCCTGTAATTTTGAAAATCAGTTGACTGGCATTATTGCAGAAGGATCAACCTGGAAAACAGCATGCTGGCAGGAAGATCGAAATTTCAAATAAAAAGGGAATTTTTCTTGATTTTTAGATATGTTGGTTGTCACCAAGAAGAAGCAGGTTCAAGGAACCAAGCCCTTACCCAAGTTTGGGATAACTAGCATGGAAATTTTTATCCAAGTAACGCTTAATTCCCACTGCATTTACTTTTTCCAGCACCGGTGTAGGCAGATTTTCAAGAAAATTCTGCCTTTATTCTATTTCCCATTTCGTAAAATTCGCACTATTTTTCTTTTCTAAAATCCCGTGATGAATTACCCTCCTCTTTCTTCTAAGGAAATTACCCTTACCCAATTTCGTAAAATCCCTATTTTCCCTTGAAATTTTTCCCACATCCCGTTTTGCTTATCCCCCTTGGTGATATTATTCTTGGAACCCCTGCTGAAATATTCCTTCCAATTCTAAAAGTTACCCACTTACCACTTCTTTAATCCCTCATAAATTGATTGCAGGATTTGATGCAGTCAATCCAGAATGCATGCTCATGAAACACCAAAGGATGGCAAATAAAACTTTTTCTTGTATATTCAGGAAAATTTTTAGGTCCAACTGAAGAATTGTGTTCTATAAAAAAATTTATTTTGGAAAAGTACCTGGTGCAAAAATGCGCAGTGCAAGCAGGCTTAGTGCAATCACGGTGCAGTGCAAGCAGGATCAGTGCAGTAATGGTTAGTGCAAGAACGCGGCCTACTGTGAAAGCATAGTATAAAACAATCTTAACACAGTATAGGAGCGCTTCATGCAAAATGTTTATGGAATTTTATTTCTCTACACATGAATGATTACTGCACTGATAAATCATAGCATTGTATTTTTTAATGAATACTTGTTTTATCATATACTGACTTAGGAAATTTTTTAAAGTGGAAGATATATTGGGTTTTGAAATCTAATATTTTTAATAAGTACTGAAATATGTATTAATTAAATTATGAAGTACAGTGAGGGATAGTACAGATTTTCCGAAATACCATACTTACACCCTTTGAAAGGATACTCCATCACTTGTTCATCATTATCTTACCTCATAACCCAATCATCCATGACCATTAGACCACTGCCGTATAAGCCTTCGCCACATCCCATTATTATTGCTCGCCCGTAGTAGATTGATACATGTATGCATCCGATCCGAGGAGCCGTTTTTAATCATTAAACAAGATTGGATGGATGGGATCAAAAACATGGTGGAAACCTCCGGCATAAAAATTCTCGGAAATCCTTTGATACTTCTCACTGTGAAATATTTTTGAGGTTGTGACAAGGAATTGAGTCGGATTCGAATATGGAACCTATAAGGAATGATCCATCATCCTTGAGGGAAATAGAACATACCACGGAATACTGGAACAGTCTTTCACTATTGCAAGAATCTGATTTCCTTCCATTTTTGCAGAAGTTTGATGGCTTTGACATGGCTGTGGTCCTGGAGTTTGGAAATACATTTGAAGGATACCGAGCTAGAATAAGCTCATTAGAATTGGAATTCATAGAGGATTCCATTGTGCGAGCTATAGGATTTCCAACTATAGGGGAATAGTGGTTTAAAAAGGAGCGGCTTGAAAAGAAACGATGGCGTCGGTTTGCGGTTGAAAAAAATCTCAAGGTTGACTAGAAGAAGGGGCTTCCACATAGCTCCATGATCAAAAAATGGCGAGGCCTCCTCCTCATTTTACAAAAATTACTGACTTGTGAAGGGCATTACTCCTTAATGTTTGTAGATCATCTTCAGTTATTGATGCACTTTCAGTCGGGGAAAATTATTAATTTTCCATAATATCTGCTCTGAAGTCTCGAGAAGATGGAAAAAGGTGTGCAGAATGGGGATGCAAGCCAAGTTTCACATAAGCTATATCACCATGGACTCATCACAATCCTCATCAAGAAAGTGTTGGAAGAAAAGGGAACGACCTAGAAGGTATTCCTAAAAGAGTTTTAGGCAAGGAGTGCAGGGAAGTCTGCTGGCACGAGTGCAAGCAGGAAAAGGAAGGCAAAGACACCATCCTCTGTCAAGCAGAAGAGTAAAAAAAAGTTGGTGCAAGCAGAAAATAAGTCTATCGAAAAGGCTTCAACCTTGGCAAAGAAAAGAGTGACCATAACCCCGACCAAGAATAAAATTGTCTCTATAGGGACTAGTCAGCATCATTCGATCTCTCTGATCATGATCGATGAATCACCCCAGGTTTCACCTGGAGATAATAACCTTTCAGTTCTTACAGACACGGCAACCCGCACTGTGGGGAATGAAGAGAATGTGGAGAGGGAGGATGAAATATCTTTGTCAGCCTTCATCCACAAGTTAAAAAGACAGAAGATGACACTGAGTGCAAGATAAAATTAGGCAGAGGGTCAAGAAGATGACTAGGTGCAGTACATTGAGACCCTCGAAAATTTCGATGAACAGGGTACTTAAGTCCATGATGGTTTGAATGAGCAGGGTACTGAAATCCATGATGATTTGGATGAACAGGGCACTGAAGTCCCTGATGAATTAGGTGCACAAGGTATTGAAGCCCTTGGCACAAAGGATGCAGAGGGTATTGAAACCCTCAGTGATATGGAAATCCTGGGCGCATAAAACCTTAGCGATTTTGATCTTGGCAATGACGAGACTTGCTTGGAGTCTGTTGCAGAGAAGGTATTCACATCATAGGAGTTGGTTAGTACAACTTCTACCCTCTACCTCAATAACCGGATAATATAATTGGAACAACAAGTTCATGACTTGGAGGCTTTGAACCAGGTCATGAAGGAGAAAAATTGGAAAAAGAAAGGCCAGGTAGGGTCGGTTGCAAAGGTCAAGGAACAAAAATGGCAAGTGAGAATATGGAAGTTTCGTGCTTCTAAATGTTACAAGCACCTCAAAAATGTGACCAAACAACTGAAGAAAGCCCGAGGTAGAAAGACAAAGTTAGTGAAAGCCAGAATCAGAATTTAAGTGCAGGATTGAAAGACGACCCTCATTTTTGAAGATTTTTTTGCAGAAGGTAAAACGTTATGTGAGGAAACACAACAGATTAGGGATGGGAGGATATTGGTGTGCCAAAATTTCCTATTTTCACCCTCTTCCTATAACCATTAACCTTTTTTTCATCTTTATAAACCTTGTCATTTCATGCACTAGTCCAAGATAATCGTCTATTCCCCCCCCCCCCCCCCCCCCCCCCCCGACCTACCTTCCTAAAATTAATTGAAAAACTAAGTGTTAATTATTATATAGTGTGATTCAGTGCAGGAAGATTCCTACACCTACCAACACATGTTTCTCTGTGATCTCCACAACTGTTGATCATTCCACGTAGGAATTTTTTATCCACCTCTCTTAGTTCAATGCAGATTATCTGTATATGGATATGGCAGAGTATAGTCAGGGATCCTTGCCAAAGATATGGTCTACGGCCAGCAAAGCTCGTGCTCTGTTATAACAATTAGATGGTTTTGTAATATCGTTTGTTAGTTCGTTCAGTCGTAAGCCTTAAATTGGAAATGGCTTTGTAATTAGGAGATTATGGCTATAGGCTGAAAGAATATATATAATGTATATATTATATTGTATATAATGTATATCTTAGACTTTATATAATGTATATCTAAGGTAGATCTAGGTTAAGAGATATCTAGAGATTGTAATTGTGATTATTTTGTAATTTTGTATCGCCGACGTTTTGGGTTGGACTTGCATTATCATGTATGTTTGTTGATAGAAGTTAATACAAGGAACTTATGCCATGATTTCTTCATGCTGTGTTTAAATATTATTTATGCGTTGATTAAGTGTTGAATCGTTTCGTTTCCTAAACGGGAAACAAGCTGGTTGGCTAGGGCCCAGCCAACCTAGCTCGTTTACCCTTGTGTTTTCGCCATGTAAAACATTTGTGTATATTTATTTATTTTCCAGTGCATGGTTTGAATCATTATTAATATTGTTTTAGATTTCTAAGTTAAATTCATTCTTAAGTCAAAGTGTGAAACAGATCCATGTGTGAAGTTTGAATTAAGTTAATTTCTTTCCTGCAATGCTATCCTGTAATTTCCTTCCTCTAATTCTTCCCTGCAGTTTTTTCTTGCAATTCTTTCCTTAGTTTGCTTCCACTCTAACCGTGCAGGATGTTTCTTCCTGCACTAGTACATGTTGAGTTTTTCACTTCGGTTTACTCATTTACTTCACAACACATGTTTCATTCCTTTCTCTGTTTATGATTTCACTTATTCCTGCAAGTAAGCATTATTAATTCAAATCAATCATTCTCAACATTAAAAGATAAACTTCTGAAAGTTCTAAGAATGGATACGTGAATTAAGAAAGGATTCCATTACAAACATTACACTTTACACTTGCAGCTCATGACTTGAGATAGGGGATCAGAATTAATATGTAACATTATAATTGAATTACCGAAAGAAAGTTTGATTGCATGAAAATTACTTTGATATAATGCTTTGATTGTTAAGGATTTTTTCTGCCTTGCGAAGTTTATTCTCATTGTTAAGAATAGTTAATTAAAGAATTCCTTTTCTGTGTGTAATTTATCTCAGAATTCAGCCTGCAATTGCAATTCTTTTCAGCACGTCTTTTAATTCTTTTCGAAAGTAATTGGAAAATTTGGTGAAGGAAACTCTATCCTGGTGTAAGAGTTGGTTTCTTGTCACAGGAATAGAGTGATCTAAGCCTTGCAGCTTAGAGCACCTACACAAAGACATAAGTCTTCAGTAAATATGGAAAAGTATACTTTTTCACATAAGTTTGTACCGGCACTAGTGCAAGAAGATTGCGTGAGTACATGAATGGTTTCTTAGTGTAGAAGGAAAATAATTTGGAAAGCAGATCTTTGCAAGCACCCACTTGTTAATATGTGAGCTATCTATACTTAAGATAAACATAAAGTTCATTTCAGCATTTAATATTTCTTCCAGTTGTGTGAAATTTCCTTTATTTGATTTCCTCGCAAATTCATTATTTTACATTCAGGCACTAGAATTGTGTTGGTGTTGATTGCCTTTGAAATTGTCTTCTGTTTGATTATGAAATATTTCAATTAAGAAGTAGGAATAGGACTAGGAAAATTTCATACCACTTCTGGCATTGCATGTGCTTCATCTCTAAGTTTACGAAACCACCGGGTTGACAATTAATTGTTGAGGAGTTTGCTTAAGTGCAATTCCTACACCCAACAAAAATTGTTTCTTATAAGGTATGTCCAATGTACGAAGTTATATATTTTACATTGATCACATATATCTACATTTTTATGTCAGGCATGAGACCAGTTACTTGTTCATTGGAGTAATAAAGTAATGGTTGAGGATTTTAGATAAGTTCAACATAGGGTTGGGTTACGATATGCATATGATGTTGCCTCAGCCAACAAGAGAATTAATTGATGAATCCCTCCCTACACAAGGAGAAAATTCAAAGTAAGGTAACTTTCAATCCTTTTCATATAAGTTACAAAACAAAATCAAAATATTCTGCATTAGTTTTATCTCATGTAATACAAGTTGAATGAGTATATACTTGTTGGAATGGGGTCTCCTAACAAGCTACGAAACTGGTCCATTTTGAATATTTTTTATTATATTTAGCATAGCAAAGGGGTTTTGGGGTGGGTCAAAACCCCGAACGCATTGTAATGGGTCAAAGGGTAAACTAGGGGTCCGAAAACCATGGGTTCCGGACCATAGGAGAGTCGAGGCTAGATTGTTATAAATAGAGATGCATTTTTTATTGTAAGGATAAGAAATGATGGGCTATTGATGCGATATGTTGTTTAAGCTATTTGTTTTGGTTTTGGGGAATGGACTCCTGCTGGTTGTGTGTGTGGAGATCCTAGTCCAGCTGTGTGCGGACCCTGCTGCTGTGTGCACAGGTTGGGAAGGGAATTGGAATTGTAAGGAAGAATTGATGAATTAATGAATGCGAAAGGTTGTTAGAGAACTGAATCTGTGAGTACTTTTATGTGAGTTACTGATAATTGTTGTATTATGTGTTTTATGTTCTTAAGCTGCGAAAGATATGTATACTACATTCTTGGATTTAGATCTGTTATGTTTTGTTTATGTACTGTTGTGTTAATTTTATAGAAATCATATAACTATAGATCTAGTGCACGTAGATGCGAATAGAGACTTAATTAACTCTGCGTAGAATAAGGTAATCAGGGATTACAAGACCTAGAACTGCTATGCTTGCTTTACCCATCCTTTCTCAGGGTGCGGAAACCTGGTTCCAGCACCCACCCATACTACTTCGGGTGAGACTTTGACCTGCGAAAGAAGGTCACTACCAAAAGGGCCAGTAGTATAGGGGTTTGTTGGCAAACCTTGCACACAGAACCTAGGTCAAGACCCCTCGAGCCAACAAATGGTTCCATTGCCAGGACAGAAGAAGTCTGAGGAAGTGATCTGGTACTGACAAGCAAATACTAAATATCTGATGCGAACGTGAATGAGCGCTACTCTGGAGGAGAGTACAACATGGAGTGGTAGGTATTATCAAACCAATCCAGAAAAGAGTCACTCTGTCTGCAACCCGCCAAGGAGAGCAACATCGCAAGGGTCGTCAGGCTCGTAGGAGGGCAAGCCCTCAATCGGAGCCTTGCTAGAAGGAGACATGGTAGTACACTTGAAGTTACCTACCTTTAAAGGTGTGGCCGATGAAGATATGGATATTTTTTGGTTCGTGGCTGACTCGGTATGGACGGCACAGGGGGAGGTGAGCGATACTGTGAAAAAAACACAGTTGTCCTTGGCCTTTGAAGATAGAGCACTGGATTGGTATATGCGATACATATCTCAAAATGGAAACGCATCCCTTCAAAATATTAAGGATGCCCTAAAACAACAGTTCAGGAAGCCAAAGTCATACTCTCAACCAGTAGCCGAAGTAAAAGACTTCAAGCAAGGTATGTCTGAGTCGGTGTGGGAGGCCGATTAGCGATTGAAGAAAGAAATTAGGGAAGGGGGGTTCAAGTATGATGACAGGCAACACACAGAATGGTTCATCGCCATGTTGTTACCTCACTTACGCATACCAATGGGCTAGCAAACCTTCGAGTCGCAGGAAAAATCCCTGGAAACTGCTATGAAGCTCGAAGCCGCATCCAAAGACGACATGTTGGGGGGAGTACAGCAGATTCAAGAGAAGCTCAGAGCCATGTATATGGAAATACAGAGCTTGCAAACGGAATGGGGAAAAGGAGTTAGCACATACCTCTGGTGCATACGATGTCGGGTGTCTGTTCATACTAAGGACCAGTGTCCCCTATTGGCGGATTACCTATAGGCGTGGGGACCTAGTCTGCTGCGCCCTAGATCCGGCAGACCTATGCTCTGGTGCGATGAATGTCGGGTAGCGGGGCTACACAATACGACCTAGTGCCCCCGGTTAAGTATGGGTGATCTGAAGCAACAAAGGTGTAGGTTCTTCTTATCAGTAGGGCACGATGAGTAGAATTGTTGCACATATGAGCTATTGGTAGATCGGGGAAACCTTTATAGGGTACAGTCAAATCCCGCATCGCCGAGATCCCCTGCGACTTTTGGTGGCTCCCCCGCAAGGGGTAGGGGAGGCCAGGGAGGGAGCGCAGGATGGGGTCGGAGGCAGCTGATATGCTATAATTGCGGAGAAATAGGGCACTTCGCAAAGGACTATCCAAATCCCACTAGGCAATCCTGCAAATATTGCTGGTAGCTAGACCATGAGATTGAAGATTGCCCAATTTTGATAACCAAGATGCAAGACAAGTAGCCCACCCCTACGCAGAATGTGAAAAGGGTTAAAACTAAGATACGTAGTGGGCTGGTCACCCCAGGAGAAAAAGAGGAGCTTTCCTCCCAGAAAGGAGTGCCTTTCACAGTCCCCACGCAGCCGCCAACACAAACTCAGATAGAGGAAGGAGTTGAGCCCCTTCTAAAGGCATGCTTGAAACTGCTACATAACCAACCGACTATAGAAACTCTTTGAGTATTACTACATAGTTGCGTAGCCTGACCCAACACAATCCATAAGACCTGCAGTGTCCACCGGCTATATGGCTACAAGAAACACACTGGACGAGAAATGTGGCTGACTGCGCAGATTGGTGACTACGAGATGGACCAAGTTATTCTTGATTTGGGGTCGGATACGAACGTACTACCAAATAAGATATGGTAACGAATGGGTGAACGTAATTTGGAATGGTCCACTATCCAGCTGTGCATGGCGAATCAATAGAAGATCATACCGCTAGGATGGTTGCCAAGAGTCATGGTAGATATCGCGGGAGTAAAATTCCTAGCTGACTTTGAGGTCATTGAAATCATGGAAGATGCGGATCCATACCCTGCACTACTCGGGCTAGACTGGGCTATAGAAATGGGGGGTATCATCAATCTCAAAAAGAGCAGCATGGTGTTCAAAAAAAATGGTACATGTGTAATAGCACCATTAGATCCAGTGGAAGGCGCGTGGTATACAGAACCAGCCTACGAACGAGAGGAACTAGACCACATTTATAGATTGACTGTGCAGGATGAAGACAAGAGTAAAAACACAAAAGATGGGATATTCTGGAGGGATAGTTAATGTTATTCTGACGCTGATGAGCTATTATAAAGTTGGCAGAACCAGTTACGCAAGGTGTTAGCACTGCCGGGTCGCAAGAACTCTCTACTGCATTTCCTCAGAGGTAAGAGATATACCCCACTTTGATGAGGCTAGTAATGTCTAGGAATTCCTAAGGACACTAGAAGCTAGGGTGCCAAGAGAATGACGGCTCTGGGCCCTTAATCTAGCTATGCGTGGGACACTTGCGTGTTGGTGGGACACCCACAAGAAATCATTCCCGAATTGGGAAATGTGTCGGGAAAGGATGCTTCTAAGGTTCACCCCTCCAGCTGACATATGCACTAGGGTGTTCCTTGGACCCGGGGATCGCCGCGCACATTTGCGTGTTTGGATGACCAAGTGGTCTAACCGAACTACAGAAGAATGGGTCCATCTAATTTTTCATGCCTTGGGTCCTATCTCGGCCGCTTGGTACTTAGATGTGGAATTGCACCAGCACACCTGCCACTGGGAGACACTAAAGGAGGACTTTGTTGGGACATTCGGATTGATTGGAGGAATAAAGACGCTCGATGAAGCTCTGTAGGACATTGATGCGTTTTTCTTTAAGAATACTCCCCATCGTGCCACCCCAACGGTCCTGACATGGGATGCATAGATGCACAACACAGCCAATTGTCGGAGCTTGGCGATTGATGAGGATGAGGATAATCCTCGAAACATTTCTGTCCCGAAATCTAAAGTAGAACGCACTGTTGTGGGGCCATCACTACAGAATCTTGACGTAACACAACCTCTTAAGCTGCGTGATGTTAATATTGGGACAGAGGAACACCCTAAGCTGGCTAAGATTGGGGACTATTGGGATGAGGGGACTGTAGTCAAAATCACAGAATTACTCACAGAATATCAGGACCTATTTCCGACGAAGTTCTCTAAGCTCAAGGGCATCATTGGGGACCTATATATTATGCATATCACTCTGAAACCTAAGGCGTGCCCCGTTAAGCAGCGACCGTACCGACTAAATCCCAAATACAAGAAAAAGGTCAAGGAAGAGCTGGATAAAATGCTTGTTGCCGGTATCATTGAACCAGTTGAGCAGTCAAACTGGGTAAGTCCAATGGTCGTCCAGGAAAAGAAGACCAAGGGAGAAATACGCATCTACGTGGATCTGCACAAGTTAAATGATGCCTGCATCCATGACCCCTTTCCTACACCCTTCTACGACGAAATCCTTGATAGCGTGGGAGGATAGGAGGCCTAGTCCTTCATCGATGGGTTCTCAGGGTACCATCAGATTCAGATTGCACCTGAAGATCACAGTAAGACTACTTTCGCGACTCAATGCGGGTCTTTCCAGTATACGGTCATGCCCTTTGGTCTCAAAAATGCACCTGCTATTTTTTCAAGGGTCGTAGTTGTTGTATTCAAGGAATTTATTCATAAGTTCCTGGAGGTTTATTTCGATGATTGAATGGTTTTTGGCTTAGTCCAGGAACATGTCTCTAACCTGCGACTAATGTTGGATGCGTGCCAGAAGCACCAGATCTCCTTGAATATTAAGAAGTGCATTTTTTGTGTGCCGTTTGGAATCCTGCTTGCACACATAGTCTGTCGGCAGGGATTGATGGTTGGTCCTGCGAAGGTAGCCGTAATTATAAACCTGGCAGTCCCCACAAAGGAGAAACAGTTGCGCTCTATTCTTGGACACACTGGTTATTACCATAAATTCATTCAGGGGTATGCCCTGATTACAGCGCCTATGGAAAAGCTATTAAAAAAGGATGTTTCTTTCTTTTGGGACGATGAATGTCAGAAGAGCTTTTAACTACTCAAAGAGAAGATGATCTCTGCCCCCATACTAATATTTCCTGATTGGTCAAAGGAATTTCATGTACATGTGGATGCATCGGGTATCACCTTGGGATTTTTTCTCACTCAACCTGGAGAAGGAGATATTGACCACTTGGTTGCCTTTCCAAGTCAAAAACGCTCGGGCGTAGAACAAAACTACTCCACCCCTGAGCGCGAAGGATTGGCTATGGTCTACGCGCTACAGAAATATCGACACTATCTACTGGGTGGACACTTTAAAATGTTCACTGATCATTCAGCTTTAAAATACCTGGTCAACAAGCCTGTGTTGGGGGGGGGGAAGATTTTCCACTGGCTGCTGCTATTCCAGGAGTATGATTTTAAGATCATCGTCAAGCCTAGAAGGTTGAATGCTGGCCCGGACCATCTGTCTCGCATTGAAATAGGAGAAGAGCCTACTAGTTTGGATGAAGGCTTGATGGATACGTAGTTGTTTACCATTAAGGTGGTTGATGCACACTTTGTTGATATCATTGAGTTCCTCACTACAGGCATGGCCCCGGTTGGATATTCGGTACAGCAGAAGAAGGAATTAGTTACTCGGGCCGCGGACTTTACTATCCTCGCTGGTTAGTTATACAACCTAGGTTCCGACGAAATACTATGCAGATATGTCCTCGAACATGAACAACCTATCGTGTTAGCAGAATCACATGAAGGTCTCGTAGGAGGCCACTATGCAGGACGTGCAACCGCACAAAAGGTTTTGAGGGCTGGGTTATAGTGGCCCACGTTGCATCAAGATTCATACACCTATTGTCGATCTTGCGATACCTACCAGCGCACAGGATGACCTTCACACCGAGATGAGATGCCGCTACAGCCTCAAGTGGCTTTACAGGCTTTTGAAAAATGGGCCATTGATTTTACAGGACCCATCAATCTGCCCGGAAAGAAAATAGGTGCGCGCTACATTATCACCGCCACTGACTACGTCACTCAATGGGCTGAGGCACAAGCGGTGAAGGATTGTACTATGGATACTATTGCACACTTCATTTTTTAGTAGATCCTGACCAGGTTTGGTTGCCCAAAAATCCTAATGAGTGACAGAGGTACACACTTTGTCAACCAGACGATTCAAGCCTTGAATGAGGAATTCCGGATCCACCATGCTAAGAGTACCCCATACCACCCTTAGGCAAATGGGGTGGTTGAGGATTTTAACAAAATTTTGGAACAGGCATTAACTAAGGTCTGCAATGCCGATCGTAGTGACTGGGATGTTCACATTACTTCTGTTCTATGGGCCTACTGAACGACCTGCAAGAAGCTAACAGGAAGAACCCCCTTCCGGATGGTCTATGGAAAAGAGGCCATTATGCCCATTGAATACATTGTTCCTAGCCTACGTATTGCAGCATTTACCAATATGGCAGACCTCAATATCATAGAGGAGCATCTTGTGCAACTTGTGGCTCTAGAGGAAGATCGGTTTATTGCTAATTTCATCAACAGGTTCAGAAGGCTCGTGAAAAAGCATGGCATGATCGACATATTCACCAAAAAACGTTCGTCACGGGTGACCTTCTCCTTTTATACGATAGCCAATTTGCGAAACATCCAGGAAAATTTCGGTAGCACTGGCTACATCCCTACACAGTTAAAGAAATCACGAATGATGGAGCAGTCTAGCTAGCTACCCTGCGCAGAGACATCATACCAGGCTTTGTCAATGGTAGTCAACTTAAGCCTTACCGGGTTCAATGACTATATGACAGCTGCAGTGACTCGGGACGAGTCACAAGATTGTGTTGGGGGACTGTTGGAATGGGGTCTCCTAAGAAGCTACGAAACTGGTCCATTTTGAATATTTTTTATTATATTTAGCATAGCGGAGGGGTTTTGGGGTGGGTCAAAGCCCCGAATGCATTGTAATGGGTCAAAGGGTAAACTAGGGGTCCGAAAACCATGGGTTGCAGACCACACGAAAGTCAAGGTTAGATTGTTATAAAAAGAGATGCATTTTGTATTGTAAAGGATAAGAAATGATGGGCTATTGATGTGATTTTTTGTTTAAGCTATCTGTTTGGTTTTGGGGAATGGACTCCTGTTGGCTGTGTGCGCGGAGATCCTAGTTCAGCTGTGTGCGGACCCTGCTGCTATGTGCGCAGGTTGGGAAGGGAATTGGAATTGTAAGGAAGAATTGATGAATGAATGAATGAATGCGAAAGGTTGTTAGAGAACTGAATCTATGAGTACTTTTATGTGAGTTACTAATAATTGTTGTATTATGCGTTTTCTGTTCTTAAGCTGCGAAAGATCTGTATACTGCATTCTTGGATCTAGATCTGTTATGTTATGTTTATGTACTGTTGTGTTGATGTTATAACAAGCATATAACTATAGATCTAGTGCATGTGGATGCGAATAGAGACTTAATTAACTCTACGTAGAATAAGGTAATCGGATATTACAAGACCTAGCACTGCTCTGCTTGCTTTACAAATCCTTTCTTAGGGTGCGGAAACCTGGTTCTAGCACCCACCTATACTACTTCGGGTGAGACTTTGACCTGCGAAAGCAGGTCACTACCGAAAGGGCCAGTAGTATAGGGGTTTTTTGGAAAACCTTGCACACCGACCCTGGGTCATGACCCTGTTAGGAATATGCAATTTATTAGCAATATTGGCAGAGTCCAATTACAGAAACAACATCGTTTCAACTAACTTTGGGATTCTAGGATCTAGCCCTCCTGAATCCGGAGAGGGATCTCTCCAATGAGTGCAAAGATGGATTTGTCTTTGAATTTTGGGGTAATGGTATTAGGCTAGTTATGAAGACCAAGGGTTTTGTTTTTTTTTTTGGATGGTTGAACATGATTGCCGTTAGAGGTGAAAAGTCTCAAAGGTAAAGAGGTTCAAAAGTGAGAAGTTGCAAGCCTAAGAGTAAGTTTTGGCCAAGATGAAAGATAATGGTAGGTTTTCAGTCCATTGGGCTATGGAGTCATAATAGGGTTTAATTGGGACAGCAAGGAGCAAGATTGGTCCATGGGCAAGTCATCTATGTTTAAGGATCTCTTTAAAGTTTGATTTATGGAACGAAATGATACATTAAGAAGGGGAAATAAACAAATGTAGAACAAAGAGCAACCCAGGATCTGGTAAGTACTTTGAAACTAGCCAGCATTTGACCAGGCACTTAAGAAAGACATGAAAGCAAACTAGGATCTGGTCAGTACTTTGAAACTAGCCAGCCTTTGATACACCTTCAATAGAAAACATCTTAAAACAAAGGGAAACTTGAAGGCAACTTTTGGAGTAGACACCAGCGGGCCAGGCTCGCCACAAATCCTCACCTAGCTCTGCTTTACTTGGTTACTTTCAAGGCAATCACAAGGATAACACAGAATGGCCTAAGATCTGGTAAGTACTTTGAAACTATCCAGCTTTTAACACACTCTAAGGGAGACAATTAGACGGTTATGCAAACAAGACTGGGAACAGGGCTCACCATATCTTCCTCAGTTCATCTTCACACAACATATACTGAAAGTAACATTCAAAAATAATATTCAGCTAAGACAATAAGACGAGGGAACACTAGCATTCCTATGCTTGAACTGAATTAAATCATTTTCAAATAACGCAGTGGGAAGAACAAATTTTAAATAAAGATTTCTCAGCCAGAGAAGGTTACTGGTATACAGTAGGTCCTAACCCTATTCAAACTGTTCTTTACAGGAGAAAATGAAACAAATGAAAACATAAATAAAATACAAGTTACAATGAGAATAACATCACCGTCAACATAGACCAGGATCCCATAAATCAGCTTGTATTGATGCTCAAAACCAGTTACAATATTCAGGTCCAGTGTTTCAATTCATCTCTCTTCACAACCTAACTTATCTGTTGCAAGCAGAGCTCCAAGAGCTAGTGAATCACTATTTACAATTAGAAGTCTCCAGCTCAGTTACATTACCGTGCTTCAGCAAATACATTAGCAACCAAACCCTCACTCATCTTCTAATGAAGTATTTATAGAAGGATGAGGAGGTGAGATCTGATAAAAGATCTCAAATATAATTAATATAGAGTTAATGTTTTCTTGGCCCTTGGGGGGCTCAATGAAGAAACTGTACAGGCGTTTCACTGAATTAATTGATTTACACTCATGTTTTAAGCTCGGTGGGAGCTTTTGTTGACCTTTGAGGCTCTATGTGATGCTAGGGTTACTCTGCAGATATTATTTGCATTGAAGTTTTTGGAAGAAATAACTTCTTCGGCTGCGTTGAGGCAAAATATCTGATCCTGATCAATAAATTCGGCTCCTGATTGAATACTTTGAGGCACAGGTGGTGCCGTTGTGGCTAGAGGGATCAATTTTCCTTAATTTGTGGTGGTGGAGGGTTTTTCTGTCGATAAAACACTTTAGGTTTTCTGTAAACTGTGTTTTATTTGGGGATTAGGCTTTTGAATACAGTCTTAGCTATAATCCCTGTGAAAACTGTCTCTAATCCTCTGTTATGATACTTTCTTGGTCTTCAACGCTGATACTCTTTTTCTGCACTTAATCCATGTTTTCTTGCTGTTGTGCAGGGCTACGCAGGGTTTATAAGGCATCAATGCCTGAGAAAACGTCGATGAAATGTGCATTTCAACCCTGCGGGTGATTTTCTTTGGTAAATCGAGAGCAAGAGAGTCGTCACCCTCTCCTTTCAAATTTTCTTCATTCATAGTGAAAACCTTTGAAAACCTGCAAAATACAAACAAAACGTTATAAAATCCTACTTTTATGGGTTTTACTGCATTGGAAGGCGCAGAGGAGGCGTGGCCATTGGATGGCATCATCCAACGGTTCAGATTTATCGAGAGTGATCATGGAATGAGTGAAAAAAGGATTAAATCCGAGCCGTTGATCGTGCGGAGATCGACGGTCGAGATTGAATGTGGTGGTCAAAAGAAAAGGATGAATCTGAACCATTGATCGCGCGGAGATCGACGGTCAGGAGTGGGCAATGTAAAGTCAGCAGGGGGAATCGTTGACCAAGCAACTGAATCGGGCGATGCAATATGAGCCGTCGATCTGCAGATCCGATTGACGGCGAAGATTTATTTTCCGTTGTTCGATGGCTTGTTTATCGCGCACGCACCTTTACTAACCATCGAGCAACTTGGGCGAGTGATCACCGTTGGATCAGTGGGCCTAGATCAGACGGTCCACAGCGAATTCGCTGGGCGTCCTTGTCCGATAATTAACGCGCGAAGGATTAATTTAATACGCGGCAGATGGCGATTTCCAAATAGTACACGGGACGTGTGTCACACAACGTATGGAATCGCTAGCCAACGGAAGAAAACAGCTTTGGGCCCAAAGGCGGTGCGAAGGATACCGCCGGTTTTGGGCAAACAGCGCATGGGCAGTGGGGACCACGGGAAGACGTGCTCCGCACCGTCCGATCTGCGAAGCAGATCGACGATGGAGATTGCTCCATAGTTTATACGGGTGGAAAAACTTTGAAAATAAATTAAAACCCAAAAAACACAATTTACAAAGGTTTTTAATGTTTTTGGGCGAAGAAAAATTATCGGAAGGGATAAGTGCCTGACAGGTTTAGCAGTTGGTTCAGGCGCTCGGACAAATGGATGAAAAAGAGTTTAGAGGCTTAGCCCGAGGGGGCTAAGGTCTGATGCATAGAAAATATGCATTTTCTATGGTTTTTTGAATGATTTTTAAGGAAATGAAGGTTTCGGTAAGGTTAAAAAGTGGGTTTTTAACCTTATAAAATGAATTTTGATGAGGGGAAATAGCAGAAATGAAAAAATGAGAGATTTTCCTCGGGAATGGAGGGATAGAAGAGGAGGTTAGTTTTGAGGAGAAGGAAGGGGAACAAGGGTTGGCAGCAGTATGGGATCTAGACAGAGGCATGAGGCCTTCAAGAGTCTTCAAGAGCCAACAGTTTTTTATAGGGAAAAATTGTTCCTTGAAGGCTCAAAACAAATTTAGCCACCTTTGGTATAATCAAATTTACAGGTGGCTAATAGTGGCTCCACTTGGGGATGGTGTCTTCTTGAAGGCATCAAGAATTCAGACTTGATTTCTCTGGGAGGCTGACTTGTGCCTGATCCTTTGGATTGCTCTTCTTTTGCTGGATAATCTTGCTTTTCTCTGAAAAATAATATCAGTTGTGAAAAAAAAAAATGGACTTCATCAATACAACTTTCTGCCTACCCAATCCTACTGATCTAATATTTTTTCTTCATCAGAGTGCACTTGGATAGGAAAAATCTTTTCACAAAATTTTGAAAGCTTAAAAACTAATCTAATTCTACTCCTTATTTCTCCATGAACTCAGATTAAACAGTTGAGCTCAGATATTTCTCTACCTAATCTACTGTCTGTTGGGATTAAGTTGTCCAACAGACTTTAATTCTCTAAATTTTACAACAGAAATTTAAAAACAGTCAAGTCAAGATTAAGCTGTTTGACTTGTTGTGATCTATGGCATAAAAACAAGCTGCACATAGATTATTATTTGCTGAAAATCAAAAATCAAAATGGAAGGCTTGAGATCTGAAAGTTTCTCATCATGGCCTTCTCCTTTCTTCACAGCTCTGCTTTTGCTTTTGTTTGAGCTGTCTCTTCCTTGTTCTCTGATTCATATTTTGGGCAAATTAGAACCAGTTTTTCTCTTTTTTTGACTCAGAAGATAAAACAATTTTGAGTCATCTCTTTGCTTGGAAATTCAGGTTCAGGTTTTGAACATGTTTGAACCTTTCATTTCTATCCTAATCTACCTACTGATAAGCCAAGATTAAACAGTTTGGCAAATCAATTTCGCTATCCTATCAGCAGTAAATTCAAGACTAATTAGTCAAGATTAAACAATTTGACTAACTAGAAGTGTGTTTTTGAGGAGTGGCATTTGAGCTTGCACACTTTCACATTTGTTTCTCTTTTTTGGCATGGGGCTCTGCCTCTCTTTGTTTTTCATTCCTACCCTCTTTTCTCCCTTTTCTTTTTTTTTTGTATTTTTTGATTTTTCATAACTTTGAATGCAATGGTGGATGGAATATTTATAATGGAAAAGGATAAAAAGGATTTAAAACAAAAAAAATGGATCAAGAGAAGTAATGCTTGAGCATCCTGCCATTGACAGGACCCCCAAACAATTCTGTTCCATCCAGTTCCTATAAGAAAAAGGCATTATTACCAACAGCTGAATGAATAGAGTAAGGGCCAAGCCATAAGTTGTCAAATTTTCCATGCTTGCCCTTTTCTTCCCTCCTTGAGTCCCACCTTAAAATTTTGTCCCCAATCTTGAAATTTCTGGCCTTTGTTGTTCTGTCAAAAAGCTTTTTGATGCTGTCCTGTTTGTGCAATGATTTGTTATACACCTCCTCCCTGGTCTGCTGAAGATGAATGGTCTGATTTATTCTTCTGGTCATGTCATTTTCTTCAGTCTACAA
The DNA here is from genome assembly GCA_034641835.2 of Pinus albicaulis. Taxonomy (NCBI): domain Eukaryota; kingdom Viridiplantae; phylum Streptophyta; class Pinopsida; order Pinales; family Pinaceae; genus Pinus; species Pinus albicaulis. The sequence goes on from CM076582.1 coordinate 323,516,269, forward strand.
TTCTTGAATAAACTTCATAGCTGGTACACCATGGCTATTTGGAAAAATTGCATCAGTACCATACACAAGCTGGAAAGGTGACATACCAATAGATTTTTTCAAAGTTAATCTGTCAGCCCAAAGTGCATGGACCAGCTTTGTGTGCTAAGAATTTTTATTTTCTTCCAACAGTTTCTTGATTATGTTCACTAAGCTTTTGCTGGAAGATTCTGCAAGTCCATTACCTTGAGGGAAATAGGCCATGGAATGCCCCAATGTTATCTGATATCTATGATAGAAATCAACCATACTCTTTGATCCAAATGCTGCTGCATTATTAGTGATAATTTTGGTAGGACATCCAAATCTGGAGAGAATGTTAGTCTCCATAAATTTAATGATAACTGAATCATTGGCCTGCCTATAATGAATGGCTTCTATCCATTTAGTGAAGTAGTCTGTGGCAGTAAGAATCCACCGATGTTGGGCAGAAGATGGTGGATGGATTTCTCCTATGAAGTCAAGTCCCCACTGTAGAAAAGGGGCTTTAACAGTAATTAGATGCAGAGGAAGGGGTAACAATTTTCTTTTGCCTTCAAACAGTTGGCACTAATGGCAGGCAATGATCATCTTCTGTATATCGGAAAAAATAGTAGGCCAACAGAAACTATCCCTCAAAATTTTGTTGGCTATTGACTTCCAGTACAAATGACCCCCACATTCTCCTTCATGGAATTCCCGCTTAACCTTCTCTGCATCAAACTCAGGCAAACATTTAAGCAATATACCACTTGCATTCTTCCAATAAAGAAATTATCTATAATGCAATAGTTTACTGCTTTCAGCTTCAAGAACCTTGCCTTTGTTTTTGTCAGACCAGGAGGTGTGTTTAAATTAAGAAAAACATAAACTATATCAGCATACCAAGGAGAATTCATAAAATGGTCTTCAACAATGGGAGTTGAGAATTCTTCTTCGTTATCCAAAGCATTGATCATATTAAGATCAAGAACTTCACAATTTGACTCAGCCATTAATCTAGCTAGACCTTGGCCTTTGATCAGCTTAGTGGGTTTTATCTCTAAATTATATTCAAGGATAACAGCAATCCACTTACCTCTCTTACCATTTGGGTCCTGTGTTAGAATGTCTTTAACAACTGAATTTTGGACAAAGGAAATGATGTCTGAGTGAAGGATGTATACCCTGAAATCTTTTAAAGCCTTAACCAAAGCAAAAGCTTGCTTTTCCATAATGTTATACTTCAAAGGGGCATCCCTCAATGCCTTACTAAAGAAGGCAATAGGCTGCTCTTGTCCTTATGGATTTTTCTATAAAAGGACAACAGCTATGGTATGTTCTGATGCAAATGAGAAGATATAAAAATCCTTTGAAAAATCAGGACTTATCAGCACCGGTGTTTTGGTTAATGCTTGTTTCACCAGCTCAAAGGATGTATTTGCTTCCAAGTTCCATTTTACCCCTTCCTCCTTCTTCAACATGTTTGTGATATTCCTAAGGAGCTCAGCCAAGTTGGGGATGAACCTTCTCAAAAAGTTAATCTTTCCAATGAAAGACTGCAACTCTTTTATGTTTCGAGGATGAGAGATTTTCAATATGGCCTCAGTCCTCTTTGGATCTATCTTTATACCCTCCTCAGAAATAATGTGCCCAAGAAGTTTACCTTCTTGGAGACCAAATAGTGTCTTCTTAGGATTTAAAGATATCCCAAACCTTCTGCATTTCTCGAAAACTTTCCTCAAATGTGCTAAGTGTTCTTCATTTGTTTTTTAAAACAAAGTGACATCATCAAGATAGATAATGATGAAGAAGCCTAGTTCTTCCGAGAATGCTATGTCCATGGCTCTCTGAAAGGTTGCTCCAGCATTCATTAGACCAAAAGGCATTTTCACATACATTAAAGTGCCCCATGGTGTAGTAAAAGTTGTTTTTAATTGATTAGCAGGGTGAACTAAGATCTGATATACCCTGAATAGCCATCAAGCAAAGAAATTATTTTAGACCCTACCACCCTTTGTAAAACATGATCCATTTTTGGTAAAGGGTAGTTGTCTTTCAATGAAGCTTTGTTTAAATCTCTAAAGTCTATACAAAGCCTGATTTCTCCAGTTTTCTTCCTGACAGACATCAGATTAGATACCCATTCAGAATATCTAATAGGGAAAATAACACCAGCCTCATACATCTTTTTAATCTCCTTCTCAACCAAAGGCAACTGAACAGGGTTTATTCTGCGTAGCTTCTGTTTGAATGGTTTTCGGTTTTCTTTGAGAAGGATTTTGTGTTGTATTATTTCAGTGTCATAGGACTTAAGATCTTCGTAACTCCATGCAAAAACATCAGAAAATTATTTGAACAACTCTATGTATTTGAGTTTAATGTGAGCTGGCAAAGTTTTGGGTAGTTTGATCATTTTTGGTTTTTCCTCACTACCTATGTTGCACTCTTCCACTTTAGTCTCTACAGGTTCCAGTTTAGGTTTTTTGGCCACATCATTAAAATCAAACAACTCTTCTAAAGGTGTTAGACCACTTGGCAAACTTTCATCTTTAGAATGCAGCGTTTCTAATTCGTATGTTTCTGATTCCGCACTCAATTCTGTTTTGTTTCTAAGTTTGCTAGTCTGAAGGTTAATATTGACAAGCTCAGGAGAAGGTTCTTCTTCACCAAGAAAATTTTCTTCACTGCAGTCTGTATCATAGTCTGAATCTGAACTGTTCAGTTGAAATTCATTTCTAAATTGCATGAAGTCTTCTATTTGTTTATCTCCATCAAACACCTGCCAATATTTTTTATTATCAGGCACAGCTGGTCTAAATTTTATCTGAGTTGAGCAATATTCGGTCTCATATGGCGTTAGACATGTCCTAGCTACAGAGGCTAGATTGTGAGCTGCAATGTTTCTTTTCCTTGGGATAAAAATTACTTTGGACTTCTCGAATGTTTTCAGAAGATCCATGACATCATTCCGATAGGCTTTAAGTCTGGGATGATTTGCGTTATACTCCCCATTGACTTGCCTAATGATAAATTCCGAATCCCCATATACATTGATTCTTCTGGCTCCTAACTTTTTCAAAAGATGTAAGCCTAAGAGAAGGGATTCATACTCCGCTACGTTGTTTGAACACAGAAAGTTTAATTTTCATGAAATGCATTCTGTGTGTTTGTTTTTAGTGTTAGTAATCCAGACACCTGCACGAGCATTATTTCTAGTGCATGACCCATCAAAATACATACTCCAGAGAGGGTCATTTTCAGTTCTATCTTGTTCACTGTCCTCTTCAACTGATGTGCTCAAGGGTTGTTGTGGCATCTCATCACTGAGTTGAATTTGTTTTGATTCGCCCAGATTTTCATTTATTTGAGGGATAATTTCTTGACTCTCAATGTTTAGAAGCAACGGACACATGACTTGTAGTTCAAGACCTACGTTTGTTTTGCTGTTGGTTAAAGGTTCAGCAAAACGTTGTGACAGCTCTGTAGTATTTACCTCCTCCTCTCTATCGGCCATTAATTTTTTTAAAGTGACTTGTTCGCTGAGTGTTTCATCATTAAACATGATAAAAGAATCAAGGCCTGTATTGACAGAGTAAATAGGAGAGTTTTGAGGCATGTCTTGACTTGTAACTATGTATTGCATATGAGACTCCCTGTAAAGTCTTCTTGTTTGATTGAAAACAGGGATAGTCGCATAGGCCATGTCCATTTGCATAGTCCCCTGTAACTTAGCCCCCCAGGATCTTGATAATAACATTCCATACTTTGGGGGTACATCAGCCACAACAATATCCATAACTAAGGACTTGGTTGGAATCTGGGCTAAGTTAACACAGAGGTCGTTGATCAACCCTAGAAATTTTACTCTGCTTGAATCAAAGGAGTATAGGTCTTTGTAAGGTCTGGTGATTTCAAGACCCAGGCTCTCCATTATAGCTTTTGGCATTAAATTATGAGAAGCCCCTGAGTCATGCATAACGTTGTGTAGAATTTTGTCATGAACGTTCAAACTTACATAAAAGGGAGGGACAGATCCCTCTTGAAACTTACCTTCAATATTTGGACCAAAAATAAGCTCTGGCTGGTCATCATTAAGATTGAGTGTATCCTCATTTTCTTCTATGTTTAGAGCCTTCAAAATTTTGGACCTGTATACATGTTGGGCAGCTAACTCAATCAATGGGACAGAAATTTTGATTCTCGAAATTTCCTGCTCCAGGCTGAAGGGAATTTGATTCTTTAAAGCATTTGTTTCAGCCTTATTAGCTGTCACTTTATCAGCAACAACACCTTGCTAACTTGTTTTATCTATACTTGACACAATGGTTGTAATAGGAGTACTAGCTGAAATGTTAGTACTACTAATATTTGCACTCTGTTTTTCAAGATTTTGAGTGTCTTTCTCTTTACCTTTACCAGAATTAACAGCCACTGTTTTATCCTTTTGTTTGATTGTTTTAGGCTTGGTTGTAGTGTTGTTTTGAGAAGATTTGTTAGAGGTTTTGGTGTTGGGGTTCTGTTGACTGGTTTTACTTCTAAGGTCATATTCTCTTTGAGTCTCTATGATGACATTTTCCATATCTTGATGACTGTTTTCACTATCATCCCTCTTGTCATCATAAGGTGCATATAGACCTTGTTTCTTATCATAATGGATCTCAAATTCATCAGTATTTACTCCCAGCATGTTGATGTCCTCCCCTTCTATTATTTCATCTGTTTCCTCAACCTCACTTACATAGTTTTGATGAAAGGGAGGAGTGATCTGCTGATCATCTTCCCTAGGTCTGTTTGGAGGTTGGTTTCTTCTTAAATTTTGATTTTGTCTCCGGTTTCTATTCCGAGGAGCAGCTTGGTTTTAGGCTTCGTTTCGCGTTTCCTCTTTAATTATGCTCATTTCTTTCATCATCTCCTCCATTTTCCCGCCTTTGAGTTTGAAGTAGAAGGTGTATTTTTCCTCTCTAAAAGATACTTTCTCTCGCTTCTTCATTCTTTCTCTTTTCTCCATTGCTGACTCCCCGCGTAAAGAGCACCCCTTTGCATATCTTCAAGAGTTGCAAAATCTCTTTCTCTCAGCGAATAGGTCATATCAGAATCAAATCCTTCAGGAAATTTGCTTAAGGCTGAGCCCTGTGGTGGTTTTAGTTCTGGGGAAAGTCCATTATACACACTGTTAAATCTGGTACAATAAGCTTGTACACTTTCCCCTGGGTTCCTATGGAGATTTTTGTAGTCAGCAAGAACTTAGAGAGGATTCTTCCTCACTTCCCATTTGTTTAAGAATGATTGATGGAAACCTTGGAGATCATTAATAATATGAGGAGCTAAGCCTTTGAACCATTTTCTTACTTCTCCCCCCAAACTTTGGGCAAATAGTCTAAGCTTGACAGAATCATTATCAATTTCATTTTTGTCAAAGTAGTCATTCATCTTATCCACATGTTGTGATGCAGTAGTAGCACTACTATCATCATACAATGGGATTTTGGACTGATAGTCCTATGGAAGGTTGACTAATGGTAAAGGAAGGACTAAGGGAGCATACCATGCTGCCATGATATGTGGTGGGGGTGTGTTTACAAGGGGTGGATTGACAAGAGGAGGTGTGGGATGAAGTGGAGTCCACTGAAGGATGAATAGAAGTGAATGGAACAGAAGTAGATTGATGAGCTGACCTTGGATGAGAGACACCTGAGTTAAGAAGAAAATGTAAATCAGGAGGTGTTGTTCCTCTTCTACCAAAATGTTCACTTGTTTCAGGAGATGAAAGTGAGAGACACCTGAGCTACCCCTCTTTTCCTATTTTTGGCTAAGGACAGTGAGTCTTCTTGGTCCACAGCTTGCCAGCAGTCCTTTGAGACATTTATGGAAAAAATAGTTCATGCACCAGTTTTGAAAGGACCAAACTGGTCCCTGCCATTTCATATTTCCTTTGATGCCTCAGATACTAATATTGGCACAACCTTAGGACAAGAAGAAGATAAACAATACTATGCCATTTACTTCATTAGTAAAAACTTGTCACCTGCTGAATTAAATTACAGAGTTACTAAGAAAGAGTTTTTCGGTATAATATTTTCCATTAATAAATTCAGACACTAGATCACAGGATATGAAGTCTTTGTACATACTAATCATTCCGCGATAAAATATTTAATGAATAAACCATTAACTAGTGGTAGAGTGACTAGGTGGTTATTATTGTTTCAGGAATTTAACATTAATATTGTTGATAGACAAAGAAAATCTAATGTGGTAGCAGATTTTCTTTCAAAATTAAATAATCCTGGTGAAGAAATTCCTATTGATGATGATTTTCCTGACGAACATCTATTTGTTGTCTCAACAGAATCCCCATGATTCGATGACATAGCTAACTATTTAGTCACAGGAAAACACCACCTCACTTATCCGCTCATGAAAAGTGGAGTATCATACAGAAAAGTGATGCATATTCTTGGGTTCATGGAGATCTCTTTAACACTGGACCAGACCTTATTATCCGTAGATGTGTGAGAGAGGAAGAAGTGTTTGATATCTTAAAAGCAGCACATGATGAACCTTGTTGAGGTCACTTCTCTGATAAATGGACTGCATACAAAATTCTGCAAGTTGGCTATTTTTTGCCTTCCTTGTTTAAGGATGCCAAACAGTATGTCAAGTGATGTGATAACTGTCAGCAAGTTGGCCAACCTAATCAAACCAATGAATTTCTTTTATGTCCTCAGGATATGATAAAGCCTTTTGAAAAATGGGCTATTGATTTTTTAGGACCAATAAATCCAAACTTCATTAAATAAAAAGAATATTTTGGTTTGCACAAATTTTGTTACAAAATGGGTAGAAGCTAAAGCTGTTTCTTTTACTACTGAAAAAGTTTTTGTTGATTTTATTTTTACTGAGATATTTACTATATTTTGTGTGCCTAGAGATATTTTTTTCTGATAATGGTCCGCAATTTATTTCTAATCTAGTACAGGGTGTGATGGAGCAATACAAAATTCAGCATAGGAAATCTACACTGTACCACTCCCAAGAAAATGGTCGAGTGGAGTCCAAAAATAAAGTAATTGAGTCCATCCTCACAAAGACGGTCAATATCCATAGAAAGGATTGGTAAAATAAGCTACCAAAGACCTTGTGGGCATACTGAATCACTTGGAGAAATAGCACAGGACATACACCATATGATCTGGTATATGGGAAACAAGTCCTTTTTTCGATAGAGCTCTAGATCAAGACTTTCAGAACTGTAGTCCAATTAGGGCTAGATCTTTCTGAGGCACAACAGAAGTGTCTCTTAAATTTGAATGAGTTACATGAATTTTGAAGGGATGTTGTTTAGAAGAACATATTGGTTCAACAATAGCGCAAGAAGTAGCATGATAAGTCTATCTGAAAAAATTAGTTCCAACGAGGTGATTGGGTATTCCTTTATGATTCTAGATTTAAATATTTCAAAAGGAAATTCCAGACACACTGGATGGGACATTATGAGGTAGTTAAAGTGTTTTAGAATGGAGCGGTAGAAATTAAAACCATTGATGGACAAAATTATGTGTTCTTGGTTAATGGGCATAGATTAAAGGTATATTTTCATCCCCTTGCTAAAGAATATTTTATGTAGCAAGTCCAACAACAATATGAAAAGGAGATGGTAGGTGGCAACATTGACCCATTGAAGATTTGATTCTTTCTTTCCTTATATAAAAAAATGAAAAAAAATGACAAATATATATATATATATATATATATATATATATATATATATATATATATGTATGTATGTATGTATGTATGTATGTATGTATGTATGTATGTATGTATGTATGTATGTATGTATGTATGTATGTATGTATGTATATATATATGTATATATATATATGTATATATATATATATATATATATATATATATATGTATGTATGTATATATATATATACATATGTATATATATATATATATATATATATATATATATATATATATATATATATATATGTATATATATATATAATCCTTTAATTTTGAAAATCAGTTGACTGACATTATTGCAGAAGGATCAACCTGAAAACCAGCATGCTGGCAGGAAGATTGAAATTTCAAATAAAAAGGGAATTTTTCTTGATTTTTAGATATGTTGGTTGTCACCAAGAAGAAGCAGGTTCAAGGAACCAAGCCCTTACCCAAGTTTGGGATAACTAGCATGGAAATTTTTATCCAAGTAACGCTTAATTCCCACTGCATTTACTTTTTCCAGCACCGGTGTAGGCAGATTTTCAAGAAAATTCTGCCTTTATTCTATTTCCCATTTCATAAAATTCGCACTATTTTTCTTTTCTAAAATCCCGTGATGAATTACCCTCCTCTTTCTTCTAAGAAAATTACCCTTACCCAATTTCATAAAATCCCTATTTTCCCTTGAAATTTTTCCCACATCCCGTTTTGCTTATCCCCCTTGGTGATATTATTCTTGGAACCCCTGCTAAAATATTCCTTCCAATTCCAAAATTTACCCACTTACCACTTCTTTAATCCCTCATAAATTAATTGCAGGATTTGATGCAGTCAATCCAGAATGCATGCTCATGAAACACCAAAGGATGGCAAATAAAAATTTTTCTTGTATATTCAGGAAATTTTTTAGGTCCAACTAAAGAATTGTGTTCTGTAAAAAATTTTATTTTGGAAAAGTACCTGGTGCAAAAATGTGCAGTGCAAGCAGGCTTAGTGCAATCACGGTGCAGTGCAAGCAGGATCAGTGCAGTCATGATTAGTGCAAGAAGGCGGCCTACTGTGAAAGCACAGAATAAAACAATCTTAACACAGTATAGGAGCGCTTCATGCAAAATTTTTATGGAATTTTATTTCTCTACACATGAATGATTACTGCACTGATAAATCATAGCATTGTATTTTTTAATGAATACTTGTTTGATCATATACTGACTTAGGAAATTTTTTAAAGTGGAAGATATATTGGGTTTTGAAATCTAATATTTTTAATAAGTACTGAAATATGTCTTAATTAAATTATGTAGTACAGTGAGGGATAGTACAGATTTTCCGAAATACCATAATTACACCCTTTGAAAGGATACTCCATCACTTTTTCATCATTATCTTACCTCATAACCCAATCATCCATGACCATTAGACCGCTGCCGTATAAGCCTTTACCACATCCCATTATTATTGCTCGCCCGTAGCAGATTGATACATGTATGCATCCGATCCGAGGAGCCGTTTTTAATCATTAAACAAGATTGGATGGATGGGACCAAAAACATGGTGGATGAATGAACATCCATCATAAAAATTCTCGGAAATCCTTTGATACTTCTCACTGTGAAATATTTTGGAGGTTGTGACAAGGAATTGAGTCGGATTCGAATATGGAACCTATAAGGAATGATCCATCGTCCTTGAGGGAGATAGAACATACCACGGAATACCGGAACAGTCTTTCACTATTGCAAGAATCTAAGTTCCTTCCATTTTTGCACAAGTTTGATGGCTTTGACATGGCTGTGGTCCTGGAGTTTGGAAAGACATTTGAAGGATACCGAGCTAGAATAAGCTCATTAGAATTGGAATTCATAGAGGAGTCCATTGTGCGAGCTATAGGCTTTCCAACTATAGGGGAATAGTGGTTTAAAGAGGAGCGGCTTGAAAATAAATGATGGCGTCGGTTTGCGGTTGACAAAAATCTCAAGGTTGACTAGAAGAAGGGGCTTCCACGTAGCTCCATGATTGAAAAATGGCGAGGCCTCCTCCTCATTTTACAAAAATTCCTGACTTATGAAGGGCATTACTCCTTAACGTTTGTATATCATCTTCGATTATTGATGCACTTTCAGTCGGGGAAAATTATTAATTTTCCCTAATATCTGCTCTAAATTCTCGAGAAGATGGAAAAAGGTGTGCAGAATGGGGATGCAAGCCAAGTTTCACATAAGCTATATCACCATGGACTCATCACAATCCTCATCAATAAAGTGTTGGAAGAAAAGGGAATGACCTAGAAGGTATTCCTAAAAGAGTTTTAGGCAAGGAGTGCAGGGAAGTCTGCTGGCACGAGTGCAAGTAGGAAAAGGAAGGCAGAGACACCATCCCATGCCAAGCAGAAGAGTAAAAAAAAGTTGGTGCAAGCAGAAAATAAGTCTATCGAAAAGGCTTCAACCTTAGCAAAGAAAAGAGTGACCATAACCCCGACCAAGAATAAAATTGTCTCTCTAGGGACTAGTCAGCATCATTCAATCACTCTGATCATGATCGATGAAGCACCCCAGGTTTCACCTAGAGATAATAACCTTTCAGTTCTTACAGACACGGTAGCCCACACTGTGGGGAATGAAGAGAATGCGGAGAGGGAGGATGAAATATCTTTGTCAGCCTTCATCCACAAGTTAAAAAGACAGAAGATGACACCGAGTGCAAGATAAAATTAGGCAGAGGGTCAAGAAGATGACTAGGTGCAGTACTTTGAGACCCTCGAAAATTTCGATGAACAGGGTACTTAATTCCATGATGGTTTGAATGAGCAGGGTACTAAAATCCCTGACGAGTTGGATGAACAGGGAACTGAAGTCCCTGATGAATTAGGTGCACAAGGTACTGAATCCCTTGGCACAAAGGATGCAGAGGGTACTGAAACCCTCAGTGATATGGAAATCCTGGGCGCATAAAACCTTAGCGATTTTGATCTTGGCAATGATGAGACTTGCTTGGAGTCTGTTGCAGAGAAGGTATTCACATCATAAGAGCTGGTCACGACAACTTCTACCCTCTACCTCAATAACCGGATAATATAATTGGAACAACAAGTTCATGACTTGGAGGCTTTGAACCAGGTCATGAAGGAGAAAAATTGGAAAAAGAAAGGCCAGGTAGGGTCGGTTGCAAAGGTCAAGGAACAAAAATGGCAAGTGAGAATATGGAAGTTTCATGCTTCTAAATGTTACAAGCGCCTCAAAAACGTGACCAAACAACTGAAGAAAGCCCGAGGTAGAAAGACAAAGTTAGTGAAAGCCAGAATCAGAATTGAAGTGCAGGATTGAAAGACGACCCTCATTTTTGAAGATTTTTTTGCAGAAGGTAAGACGTTATGTGAGGAAACACAACAGATTAGGGATGGGAGGATATTGGTGTGCCAAAATTTCCTATTTTCACCCTCTTCCTATAACCATTAACCTTTTTTTCATCTTTATAAACCTTGTCATTTCATGCACTAGTCCAAGATAATCGTCTATTCCTACATATACTTCTTATTTCATAATTAAGAGTTATTAGGTGCTTAATTAATTATTTTATATAGATTTCATGTTTTTAATTATTTCTTGTACCTTACGATTACCTTCCTAAAATTAATTGAAAAACTAAGTGTTAATTATTATGTAGTGTGATTCAGTGCAGGAAGATTCCTACACCTACCAACACATGTTTCTCTATGATCTCCGCAACTGTTGATCATTCCACGTAGGAATTTTTTATCCACCTCTCTTAGTTCAGTGAAGATTATCTGTATATGGATATGGCGGAGTATAGTCAGGGATCCTTGCCAAAGATATGGTCTACGGCCAGCAAAGCTCGTGCTCTGTTATAACAATTAGACGGTTTTGTAATATCATTTGTTAGTTCGTTCAGTCGTAAGCCTTAAATTGGAAATGGCTCTGTAATTAGGAGATTATGGCTATAGGCTAAAAGACTATATATAATGTATATATTGTATTTTATATAATGTATATCTTAGACTGTATATAATGTATATCTTAGGTAGATCTAGGTTAAGAGATATCTAGAGATTGTAATTGTGATTATTTTGTAATTTCGTATCGCCGACGTTTTGGGTTGGACTTGCATTATCATGTATGTTTGTTGATCGAAGTTAATACAAGGAACTTATGCCATGATTTATTCATGCTGTGTTTAAATATTATTTATGCGTTGATTAAGTGTTGAATTGTTTCGTTTCCTAAACGGGAAACGAGCTGGTTGGCTAGGGCCCAGCCAACCTAGCTCGTTTACCCTTGTGTTTTCGCCATGTAAAAGGTTTATGTATATTTATTTATTTTCCAGTGCATGGTTTGAATCATTATTAATATTGTTTCAGATTTCTAAGTTAAATTCATTCTTAAGTCAAAGTGTGAAACAGATCCATGTGTGAAGTTTGAATTAAGTTAATTTCTTTCCTGCAATGCTTTCCTGTAATTTCCTTCCTCTAATTCTTCCCTGCAGGTTCTTTTTGCAATTCTTTCCTCAGTTTGCTTCCACTCTAATCATGCAGGAAGTTTCTTCCTGCACTAGTACATGTTGAGTTTTTCACTTCGGTTTACTCATTTACTTCACACCACATGTTTCATTCCTTTCTCTGTTTATGATTTCACTTATTCCTGCAAGTAAGCATTATTAATTCAAATTAATCATTCTCAACATTAAAATATAAACTTCTGAAAGTTCTAAGAATGGCTACGTGAATTAAGAAAGGATTCCATTACAAACATTACACTTTACACTTGCAGTTCATGACTTGAGATAGGGGATTAGAATTAATATGTAACATTATAATTGAATTACCGAAAGAAAGTTTGATTGCATGAAAATTACTTTGATATACTGCTTTGATTGTTAAGGATTTTTTCTGCCTTGCGAAGTTTATTCTCATTGTTAAGAATAGTTAATTAAAAAAATTCCTTTTCTGTGTGTAATTTATCTCAGAATTCAGCCTGCAATTGCAATTCTTTTCAGCACGTCTTTTAATTCTTTTCGAAAGTAATTGGAAAATTTGGTGAAGGAAACTCTATCCTGGTGCAACAGTTGGTTTCTTGTCACAGGAATAGAGTGATCTAAGCCTTGCATCTTAGAGCACCTACACAAAGACATAAGTCTTCAGTAAAGATGGCAAAGTATAATTTTTCACATAAGTTTGTACCGGCACTAGTGCAAGAAGATTGCACGAGTACATGAATGGTTTCTTAGTGTAGAAGGAAAATAATTTGGAAAGCAGATCTTTGCAAGCGCCCACTTGTTAAGATGTGAGCTATCGATACTTAAGATAAACATAAAGTTCATTTCAGCATTTAAGATTTCTTCCAATTGTGTGAAATTTCCTTTATTTTATTTCCTCGCAAATTCATTCTTTTACATTCAGGAACTAGAATTGTGTTGGTGTTGATTTCCTTTGAAATTGTCTTCTGTTTGATTTTGAAATATTCCAATTAAGAAGTAGGAATAGGACTAGGAAAATTTCATACCACTTCTGGCATTGCATGTGCTTCATCTCTAAGTTTACGAAACCACCGGGTTGACAATTAATTGTTGAGGAGTTTGCTTAAGTGCAATTCCTGCACCCAACAAAAATTGTTTCTTATAAGGTATGTCCAATGTATGAAGTTATATATTTTACATTGATCACTTATATCTACATTTTTATGTCAGGCATGAGACCAGTTACTTGGTCATTGGAGTAATAAAGTAATGGTTGAGGATTTTAGATAAGTTCAACATAGGGTTGGGTTACGATATGCATATGATGTTGCCTCAGCCAACAAGAGAATTAATTGATGAATCCCTCCCTACACAAGGAGAAAATTCAAAGTAAGGTAACTTTCAATTCTTTTCATATAAGTTACAAAACAAAATCAAAATATTCCGCATTAGTTTTATCTCATGTAATACAAGTTGAATGAGTATATACTTGTTGGAATGGGGTCTCCTAACAAGCTACGAAACTGGTCCATTTTGAATATTTTTTATTATATTTAGCATAGCGAAGGGGTTTTGGGGTGGGTCAAAACCCCGAACGCATTGTAATGGGTCAAAGGGTAAACTAGGGGTCCGAAAACCATGGGTTCCGGACCATAGGAGAGTCGAGGCTAGATTGTTATAAATATAGATGCATTTTTTATTGTAAGGATAAGAAATGATGGGCTATTGATGCGATATGTTGTTTAAGCTATTTGTTTGGGTTTTGGGGAATGGACTCCTGTTGGCTGTGTGTGCGGAGATCCTAGTCCAGCTGTGTGCGGACCCTGCTGCTGTGTGCACAGGTTGGGAAGGGAATTGGAATTGTAAGGAAGAATTGATGAATTAATGAATGCGAAAGGTTGTTAGAGAACTGAATCTATGAGTACTTTTATGTGAGTTACTGATAATTGTTGTATTATGTGTTTTCTGTTCTTAAGCTGCGAAAGATTTGTATACTGTGTTCTTGTATTTAGATCTGTTATGTTTTTTTATGTACTGTTGTGTTAATGTTATAGAAATCATATAACTATAGATCTAGTGCACATAGATTCGAATAGAGACTTAATTAACTCTATGTAGAATAAGGTAATCAGGGATTACAAGACCTAGCACTGCTATGTTTGCTTTACCCATCCTTTCTCAGGGTGCGGAAACCTGGTTCCAGCACCCACCCATACTACTTCGGGTGAGACTTTGACCTGCGAAAGAAGGTCACTACCAAAAGGGCTAGTAGTATAGGGGTTTGTTGGAAAACCTTGCACACAGAGCCTAGGTCAGGACCCCTCGAGCCAACAAATGGTTCCATTGCCAGGACAGAAGAAGTCTGATGAAGTGATCTGATACTGACAAGCAAATACTAAATATCTGATGCGAACGTGAATGAGCGCTACTCTAGAGGAGAGTACAACATGGAGTGGTAGGTATTATCAAACCAATCTAGAAAAGAGTCACTCTGTCCGCAACCCGCGAAGGAGAGCAACAATGCAAGGGTCATCAGGCTCGTAGGAGGGCAAGCCCTCGATCGGAGCCTTGCTAGAAGGAGACATGGTAGTACACTTGAAGTTACCTACCTTTAAAGGTGTGGCCGATGAAGATATGGATATTTTTTGGTTCGTGGCTGACTCGGTATGGACAGCACAGGGGGTGGTGAGCGATACTGTGAAAAAAACACAGTTGACCTTGGCCTTTGAAGATAGAGCACTGGATTGGTATATGCGGTACATATCTCAAAATGGAAGCGCATCCCTTCAAAATATTAAGGATGCCCTAAAACAACAGTTCGGGAAGCCAAAGTCATACTCTCAACCAGTAGATGAAGTAAAATACTTCAAGCAAGGTATGTCTGAGTCGGTGTGGGAGGCCGATCAGCGATTGAAGAAAGAAATTAGGGAAGGGGGGTTCAAGTATGATGACAGACAACACATGGAATGGTTCATCGCCATGTTTCTACCTCACTTACGCATACCAATGGGCTAGTAGACCTTCGAGTCAAAGGAAAAAACCCTGGAAATCGCTATGAAGCTCGAATTCATGCCCAAGGACAACACGTTGGGGGGAGTACAACAGATCCAAGAGCATCTCAGAGCCATGCACATGGAAATACAGAGCTTGTGGACGGAACGGGGAAAAGGAGTTAGCACAGACCTATGGTGCATACGATGTCAGGTGTCTGGTCATACTAAGGACCAGTGTCCCCTATTGGCGGATTACATATAGGCAGGGGGAACTAGTCTGCTGCGCCCCAGATCCGGCGGCCCTGCGCTCTAGTGCGATGACTGCCGGGTAGTGGGACTACATGATACGGCCCAGTGCCCCCGGCTAAGTATGGGTGATCTAAAGCAACAATGGTGTAGGTTTTGTCGATCAGTAGGGCACGATGAGCAGAATTGTCGCACATATGAGCTATTGGTAGATCGGGGAAACCTCTATAGGGTACAGTTAGATCCCGCATCGTCGAGATCCCCCGTGAATTTTGGTGGCTCCCCCACAAGGGGTAGGGGAGGTCAGGGAGGGAGCTCAAGATGGGGTCGGGGGCAGCTGATCTGCTATAATTGCGGAGAAATAGGGTACTTTGCAAGGGACTGTCCAAATCCCACCAGGCAATCCTACAAATATTGCCGGCAGCTAGGCCATGAGATTGAAGATTGCCCAATTTTAATAGCCAAGATGCAGGACAAGCAGCCCACCCCTACGTAGAATGTGAAAAGGGTTAAAACTGAGATACGCAGCAGGCTGGTCACCCCGGGAGAAAAAGAGAAGCTTACTGCCCTAGAAGGAGTGCCCTTCAAAGAACAAACACCACTGACAGTCTCCACGTAGCTGCCAACGCAACCTCGGACAAAGGAAGGAGTTGAGCCCCTTCTAACGGCATGCTTGAAACTGCTACATAACCAACCAGCTGTAGAAAATCTTCAAGTATTACTGCATAGCTGCACATCCCGGCCCAAAAAAATCCCTGAGACCCAAGGTTTCCACTGGCTATATGGCTACAAGAAACGCACCAAACGAGAAATGCGGCTGACTGTGCAGATTGGCGGCTGCGAGATGGACCAAGTTATTCTCGATTTGGGGTCAGATGCTAACGTACTACCAAAGAAGACATGGCAACGAATGGGTGAACCTAAGTTGGAATGGTCCACTATCTAGCTGTGCATGGTGAATCAATATAAGATCATACCGCTAGGATGGTTGCCAAGAGTCATGGTAGATATCACGGGAGTAAAATTCCTAGTTGACTTTGAGGTCATTGAAATCGTGGAAGATGCGGATCTGTACCCTGCACTACTCGGGCTAGACTGGGCTATAGACATGGGGGGTGTCATCAATCTCAAAAAGCACCGCATGGTGTTTGAAAACAACGTTACATGCGTAATAGTACCACTAGATCCAGTAGAAGGCGCGCGGTATACGGAACCAGCCTACGAATGGGAGGAACTAGACCACATTTACAGATTGACTGCGCATGATGAAGACAGGAGTAAAACTACAACAGATGGGATATTCTGGAGGGATAGTGAATGATGTTTTGACGTTGATGAAGAACTGGAAAGTTGGCAGAACCGGTTACACGAGGTGTCGGCACTGCACTGCCCCTGGATCGCAAGAACCCTCTACTGCATTTCCTCAAAGGTAAGAAATCCCCCCACTTTGATGAGGTTGGTAGTGTACAGGAATTCCTAAGGACACTAGAAGATAGGGTTCCAAGAGAACGACAGCTCTGGGCCCTTAATCTGGCTATGCACGGGACACCTGCGCGTTGGTGGGACACCCACAAGAAAGCGTTCTTGGATTGGGAAACGTGTCGGGAAAGGATGCTTGTACAGTTCGCCCCTCCATCTGACATACGCACCAGGGTGTTCCTTGGACCCCAGGATCCGAGTGCACATCTACATTTTTGGATGACCAAGTGGTCCGACTGAACTACAGAAGAGTGGGTCCATCTATTTTTTCATGCCTTGGGTCCTATCCCACCCGCTTGGTACTTAGATGTGGAATTTCACCAACGCACCCGCCACTGGGAAACACTAAAGGAGGACTTTGTTGGGACATTCGGATTGATTGGAGGAACAGAGATGCTCGACAAAGCTCTACAGGAAATTGATGTGTTTGTCTTTAAGAACACTCCCCACCGCGCCACCCCAACGGTCTCGACATGGGACACGTAGAAGCATGACATAGCCAATTGTCGGAGATTGGTGATTGATGAAAACGAGGATAATCCTCGAAACATTTCCGTCCTGGAATCTAAAGGAGAATGCGTTGTTGTGGGGTCATCACTACAGAATCTTGACGTAACACAGCCTCTTAAGCTGTGTGACATTAATATTGGGACGGAGGAACACCCTAAGCTGGCTAAGATTGGGGACTATTGGGATGAAGGGACTGTAGGAAAAATTGCAGAATTACTCACAAAATATCAGGACCTATTTCTGACGAAGTTCTCTGAGCTCAAGGGCACCACCGAGGACCTCGATATTATGCATATCACTCTAAAACCTGAGGCGCGCCTCGTCAAGTATTGGTCGTACCGACTAAATCCCAAATACAAGCAAAAGGTCAAGGAAGAGTTGGATAAAATTCTTGCCACCGGTATCATTGAACCAGTTGAGCAATAAGGCTAGGTAAGTCCAATGGTCGTCCAGGAAAAGAAGACCAAGGGAGAAATACACATCTGCGTGGATCTGCACAAGTTAAATGATGCCTGCGTCCATGACCCCTTTCCTACACCCTTCTCTGACGAAATTCTTGATAGCGTGGGTGGACAGGAGGCCTATTCCTTCACCGATGGGTTCTCAGGGTACCATCATATTCGGATTGCACCTGAAGATCGTAGTAAGACTACTTTCGCGACGGAATGGGGGTCTTTCCAGTATACGGTCATGCCCTTTGGTCTCAAAATTGCACCTGTTATCTTTCAAGGGTCGTAGTTGCTGTATTCAAGGAATTTATTCATAATTTCTTGAAGGTTTATTTCGATGATTGGACGGTTTTTGGCTTAGTCAAGGAGCATGTCTCTAACCTGTGACTAATGTTGGATGCATGCCGGAAGCACAAGATCTCCTTGAATATTAATAAGTGCATTTTTTTGTGTGCCATTTGGAATCCTGCTTGGACACATAGTCTATCAGCAGGGATTGATGGTTGATCCTGTGAAGGTAGCTGTAATTATAAACCTGGCAGTCCCCACAATGGAGAAACAGCTGCGTTCTATTCTCAGACACACTAGTTATTACCGAAAATTCATTCAGTGGTACGCCCTGATTACAGCACCTATGGAAAAGCTATTAAAAAAAATGTTTCTTTCTTTTGGGATGATGAATGTCATAAGAGCTTTGAACTGCTCAAAGAGAAGATGATCTCTGCCCCCATACTCATATTTCCTGATTGGTCAAAGTAATTTCATGTACATGTCGATGCGTCAGGTATCGCCTTGGGAGCTGTTCTCACTCAACCTGGAGAAGGCGATATCGACCACCCGGTTGCCTTTGTGAGTTGGAAACTTCGGGCACAGAACGGAACTAATCCACCACTAAGCGCGAAGGATTGGCTATGGTCTACGTGCTGCAGAAATATCGGCACTATCTACTGGGTGGACACTTTAAAATGTTCACTGATCATTCGGCTTTAAAATACCTGGTCAACAAGCTTGCGTTGGGGGGGAAGATTTTCCGCTGGCTATTGCTATTTCAGGAGTATGATTTTGAGATCATCGTCAAGCCCAGAAGGTTGAATGCTGGCCCAAACCATCTGTCTCTCATTGAAACAGGAGAAGAACCTACTAGTTTGGATGAAAGCTTGCCGGATGCGCAGTTATTTACCATTAAGGTGGTTGATGCAAACTTTGTGGATATCATTGAGTTCCTCGCTACAGGCATGGCCCCGGCTGGATATTTGGTACAGCAGAAGAAGGAATTGGTTACTCGGGCAGTGGACTTTACTATCCTCGCCGGTCAGTTATACAAGCTAGGTGCGGATGAAATACTACACATATATCTCCTCGAACATGAAAGGACTGTCATATTAGCAGAAGCACATGAAGGTGTCATAGGAGGCCACTATGCAGGATGTGCAACCGCACAAAAGACCTTGAGGGTTGGGTTATGGTGGCCCACATTGCATCAAGATTCATACACCTATTTTCGATATTGTGATACCTGCCAGCGCACATGATGACCATCACACTGAGATGAGATGCCACTACAGCCTCAAGTGGCTTTACAGGCTTTTGAAAAATGGGCCATTGATTTTGTTAGCGCTCAAATCTACCTTAGGCTGAAATAAGGTAAAACTCAAGGCTACAGTAGGCCACGCTCGGCCTCGTGACTGGCCCTACGAGAAGGAGCTCTCCGGGTCTATCTCAGCAAAAGGTTTTCAGAGGGGCTGAGATGACTTATAATGAACAATGAATACTGATTTTAGGCTAGTAAAGAGATAGAAATGTTTGATTTTGATTTTTGGGTTTTTTGTTGAAAAAATGGGAAAAACAATTTTTGGGTCCGGGGATAAGGCCAGATCTTTATAGAATTCGAGTTGGGGCGAGGTAGGCAGTAGTCTTGATGCTTTTGATCGAGTATATGGATGGATCAGAACGACAAGGAGCTGAAGAGGGCAAGGGAAAACATGAATCCTCTCCAAACAGGCGAAAACATGTAAAACTAAATAAATTCAAAGGCAGAGCACTGAAATCAATGGATTCAACCTCGTTTACTCATTCATTTAGTTTCAGAAGCATAAGAATGGAATGGCATACATTAAACATGAAATAACTTACAATAAACTGAGAGAAAACACCATCGAGAAAATGAAAGCCACGAATCCCAGCAGAGATGTTGCAAAACCTCGATCTTTCCTTAGCAAATATGAAAAATATGTACAATAGTGTGCCAAAATCTTCCCAAGAGTCCAACCTGTAGAATGTCTCAAAAATTACATCATATAGACCTCCTAACCCCTTCCCACACCTCTAGGGGTTGAATTCCTCCTTCTAGGAGAAGTTCCAACTAATTCTAAACAAAGAACTAGAAAATAGGCATCTAAACAACTTGCCTCTAAAAGGGAGGAAACTGATTGTTACATCTGATTTTTACTTTTTAAGGAGTGAATCATCTAGAAGAGGTAAAAGTGAGTCAAAGTTACATGCCAACCATCAATTTACATCATGATAACTCAAATATTTCATCCCTGGCTCAAAGCTGGTCCAAACGTGAATTACACAGAGAGTGGAAAGGTGACAAATTGACCAAAAATCTATATGCGTATATGCACAAGCCACATGCGTAGCGCGTCTTTCCATTAGTTTTGGGGAACTACATCAAATTGAGCTCATGATAGCTCGTTGGAAAGCCCCAGATGTTGGCTATCCAACCCAAGTATAATTTCGCAATTTGGAGCTCATTTGCCCCTCCAAAACTTCATTCTCCTAGAAGTACTTCCTGCTGGTGCAAAGGGTGGCAGAAAGGTGGTTTTCATGGTGTTTTTGGGCCCTTTGATCATCCAGAACTTGATGAAATGCTTCGGAAATACTGGAGCATGCATAACTTACCATGAAAAACCCAAAATATAAATTTTTCCTCCAGCAAGTGTCCCAATCATAAGCGAGCGCATCGACGCGCTACTCGTATAGCTGAAAAATCTGTTTTGAGACCAAAATTTTTCAAAATGACAAAAATTTCTCCAAATTTTCTCAAATTCAGAGCGAAGACCCTCCATCATGTATCATGCCCATCCAACGAAGCCTCGGCCAAAATCCGGAGTGGATCAGGCCTTTTCCGCCGTTTTAGTGCTCTGCTCAACCTCCTCTTCAAAATCTTCATTTTTGCCTTGCAAACGTGATTACGGGCCCAATAATGATTTTTCATATGACGGAACATGTCTTTGTTTCTATCCTAATCTTGTGAATGTACCTGCTCTGATGTAGAAGGCGAGACCCCTTCCACCCTTGGTGGAGATAATACTCCCGCTGCTGATGAAATCAACGAGACCCTTTCCACCCCGGGTGGAGATAGTACTCGTCGTGTAGCTGCAAATAAGGTTCTGTGGCCTCACTGGTATGTCACATACAACGGAGCACTGATATTCTCAACCTCAGGGATGTTCAGCTAATGTGAAGGCTCTCCCTCATCATAAACTACCTCGGGAGGCGGCTGTGGCGCTGTGAAGAAGTCACGAGAGATGAAATCCTCCCAAGTAATGCCCTGCTCTGGAATCACTATCATACTCCTGCTCATAAACTGAATCTGTCTCTGACATGGCTTTGAAAACAAGATGTCTGCAATATGTATGTTGATATAGGTGTAGTGAAGTCAAAAGTTTCAATGTATGCTCAAAACCAAATATGTCACATATGTACCAAAGCATCATAGGAAAACAAGCCACAGTGGTAATAGCTCTGTTAAGTGAATTGGCATAAAAACAGTCACTGTTTTGATCACAAGTGAATTTGACAAATGAGTAGAAAAAGTGTAATGTAGTGTACAGCCTTTGCAATGCTGGCCAAGATTTTTCAAAGGGAAAATGAGAATGAGACTGTGTTTGTCAATAGAGAATAAGAAACAGTGACAATGACCATAGTAAAACCATAGCAATGATAACAGTGTTCTGATAATGTCGATGGAGGATATGGACAAGTGAATCATGAGACTATGTGAAAACATGAATAAGGAGCAGTGCTAAAATGAGGATGACAATCATAGTGACAGCAGTGGTACAATGGCAAAGAAAGTGCGTGAGGATGATGTACATAATGAGCAGGGGCGCCACAGACAATATAGGCATGAGCATATATATCAATCACAGAAGTTTGCAAACCCTTCACAAGACTGTCAACATATCTTTCAAAACCATGAGAAATGAATTTTCAATGAACCTATGGTTTACACATTTCTCCTCATCAAATGCTTGTTTCCCCACATCAAACATACTACAATCATGTTCAAAAATCACTTAACAATCGTGGAGAACCTACTTGCAAGCCGATTGAGGCGTTTGGGCGTGAAACTGGACGCAAGGGAAAAAATTTTTGGCTCTGAGACTATATGGGTAGCGCACTCACCCAATGCGTAGCGCGCTGCATTTGCATAGTTCCCTTGTTATTTTACACAGGCTGGTGAGGCTATATGCGTAGCGCGCCTCTTGTGCGTAGCGCACCTCCTATATGCGTAGCGCGCTACATAGTGCATTTTGCAGGAGGCGTTTGGAGGCCTTCCTGGTGTCCAAATTGAGCGTGTGATAGCTCGTTGGAAATCTCTTGGAGTCTACTTTCCAACCCAAGTGGAATTTGGAAATTTGGACTTCATTTTCCTTGTCAGAAATCAAATCTCCCAAAACTTGTCAAAATGAGCAGAATGAGACTGCCTCAAGGCAGAGCGCTGTTGCAGTCAACTTTTGAAGGTCTTCCTCAACTCCAAATTGAGCTCATGATAGCTCATTGGAAATATATTTGTGTCTAGTTATCTTTTGACTCATTAATCAAGTCATTTAGCCAACCATGCTAGGAGAAATCTTGATTTTCCCAAGGTCACTTCAGAGGTGCATTCAATTCTCCTGAGGCAACGGTATTTTTGACATTTCTCTAAAACCATGACACATGTGTAAAAAGTGAAGGACGTTTTTCTTCCTTGGCATGTTGTGGACAAAAATCTCTCTTAGTTTTCCAAAATTCATCTTTTATTGCTCTGAAACATCTTTTGAGTGAAACTTATCCCGATGTGTGAAACAAGGGATTTTGTCGAAATGAAGCGAAATGAAGGGGATAAGGGGCTTCTAAATTCTTGGGGAAATTTTGGGAAGTAGGGGGGGATGTTAGGAAGTAGGGGAAAGTGGAATCTCAGAGATTGAGTGAGGGGAAGGGGTCCAAAAGGGAAAAACACAGGCCTAGCCTAGAAAATTGCCAAGTTGTGGCAAGAAACTAGGGTTTGTGCAAAAATGAGGAATTTGGGGGATCTCAGTGATGGTAAGTGTTTAATAAGGTACATTAATGATAGGGGAAGGTGTATGAACATCAGGATACAAGTTTTTCTAATGATTTGACCATCCAAGAGAAATTACCTCCAAAACCCTAGGAGAGGGAAATGGACCTTACGTAGGCACAACTGAAGCATGAACAAGATGTAAAATGACTCTTTGGAACCTGACATGATGATGAAAACCCTCTGAATGATGGTACACTCAGCTGAATGGTGACATGGACTGACATTTGGACAAATTTGAAAAGAGTGAAGACCAACCCTAGACCTAATGCCTAGTGACCAAATTTTGCTTGAAGACTCATTGAAATGACAAAATTTGACCTTGACACCTTAAAATCACTTTGTAAGAGCATGTTTTATCACTGAAGGAAGGCTGCAAAGGCTGACTCTAACATTGGCTCCAATGGGGATGGTAGCTCCTTGGAGGTGCCAAGAACGACAGATCTTTGGGAGAGCAGACCAGTGCCTTCATCCATTGGGCGATGGAATCATTATTTGAACGGATAACACAAAACCTTTGACACATTTATTGAATGAAAACTTGACTGAAAAATGACTGAAATTTGACTGAAACTTGACTCAAACCGACTCGATGGCAAACTGAAATAACTTGAAAAAGCTGACTCAACAGACCAAACACAAATGACTCATGACTGACTTAAAACAAGAATTTACAAAGCTTTTGGAAAAAAGGCAGCAATCCATCAAGATTTGGAATCATGATGACAACCACCTGCATACTAATGAAATATGTACAATCATGTATAATTGGCTTTCCAATGTAACCAATCAAGCAGATGGCTTCTTGACTTATTTCCCTGATCAGATCTGCTGGTCAACAATACAAACTGATAACTGGACATCCAAAAACATAGCTGACCATGATCTCCTTCATCACTGAACACTGCAATAATCACTTTCACTGCTGACTGTAACAAATCTGCCATTGGATCCTGAAAAACATGAAGATTTACCTCCTGCTGAAGAAACAAGGTGTCTTTCTCTTCTGATTCTGATCTGTCTTTATCATGTACTTCAGTAAAAGTATGCTCCTGGGCTTCAAAAAACTCTGAACAGGTAGATGAGCAGATCTCCTCTTGTAAAAACATTTCAACACATGAAACATATGAAGAAGAATCTGAATGGAAATCTTGAATGGTCTGATCTTCTGTAGTCTGAAAATATGATAGGTCATCTTCATATGATAGGAAAACCGGATTTTCATTATCAATCATAAGGAAAGAAACTTCAGCTGATTCTTGATGCTCAAACATGATATCTCTATCATCTACCATAAATTCATCCAAAGGAACTATTTCACTTACTTGAATGAAGATCCCATCTTGTTTTTCATGAACTGACTGAATGGCTTCTTTCTAAAGGCTGTGTTCTAATGAACTGAAAACATTTGAATCCATACCTTTGTTTTCTTCTTTCCAGATGATCTCAACAGTAGAATTCTCCTTGATGGGTTTCAGCACAAGATATGCTTGGTCATCACAATCTGAATGTAGATCTGAAATAGCTGGCTGGTCATTATCACAATCTGAAACTAAAACTTGAGTTCCCGGCATGCTGTCTTCTTCTGTGGGAAGATCTGAAATGACACTTTCTCTTTCATCACTTTCAGCCATATATACCTCTTCAACCTGCTGATCTATAAAGCTGCTTACAGGACTGTCATCCTTTTCAGAAAAGGAAGAAGTTCCACCATCACCTTCTTGACCATGTGCACACTGCAGATTTGCGTTAACTTGAGCTGGAACATGACCTTTCAATAGTTGATCTATCTCATCTTCAGACAGAGGAGATAATGCCCTTTGTTTTCTTTGGCTAAAATAGTGATTGTCTTCATTGATTTCAAGTGAAGGAGTGTACTGATTTTCCTCATACTGCTGATCCATTTCATGTAATTCCGGTTGACTGTCAAGATTCAAAATTCCTTCATCTTCCACCACACTAAAATCTTGATCCTGCTGCAAATTTTCATGATCGTCTTTATGTTGCTGAAATGGATTTTCATACAGGGCTTCCATGATCTCATCATCCATGAAATTATCATCTTCATAATATTTCTCAAGGCTTTCAATAAAAGTAGAAGCATGTTTGCAACAGTCATGAACTAAATTTAATGATGGATAAGATACTTGATATCTTTCAATGAATAGGGCATGAAAATCCTTTAAACAATAAATACAGGCCAACGGCAAATTTTCATACCAAGATTGGGCTTCACCTTCCAGTGTGGCCAGAAATATCTTCATCAAGCAATCTTCAGGAAAATCCACCTTCAACTTGCGAATATGCATGTGAAATCTAACCAGATGTAAAGCAGCATCTTTCTTACCATCATCGTTAAACGTAGGCAGATTCCTCGACCAATCTACCTTGGGCATCTTATTCGGAAAACCTGGGATGTGATCTCGGCTCATGGGAGCATATCTTCTCGTGATTCGGTCCATCTTGAAAATCTCACAGATACTGATCTCCCTGTAGTGAAGTCACCATGAAGCATCGATTTCTGGATTTGTTCAGTGAATGAAGTCGCCAGGTGAATGATTTCAGCCTTGCAGTGTCTGATCGTTGTTCACCATCAACCATCAGATCTGAACTTGATACATGTACTGGGGCAATTTACAAGTTAAATGCTACGATTACAAGTTAAACAGGAGATCGACTGAAGCAGCGTTTATCTACTTCGCTGATGCATAGCAACAGCGTTTCGAAGGCTAGCTGGCGTGACTTCAGACTCCGTCTATAACAAGCAAACATTTTGAGTTTTTCCCCAGTATGATCGCCACTATGTTAGCGCTCAAATCTACCTTAGGCTGAAATAAGGTAAAACTCAAGGCTACATCAAACCACGCTCAGCCTCGTAGCTAGCCCTACGAGGACAGGAGAGGGCTCTCTCCGGGTCTATCTCGGCAAAAGGTTTTCAGAGGGGTTGAGATGACTTATAATGAACAATGAATACTGATTTTAGGCTAGTAAAGAGATAGGAATGTTTGATTTTGATTTTTTGGGTTTTCGTTGGAGAAATGGGAAAAAACAATTTTGGGTCTGGGGATAAGGCCAGATCTTTGCAGAATTCGAGTTGGGGCGAGGTAGGAAATAGTCTTGATGCTTTTGATCGAGCATATGGATGGATCAGAACAACAAGGAGCTGAAGAGGGCAAGGTAGAACATGGATCCTCTCCAAACAGGCGAAAACATGTAAAACTAAACAAATTTAAAGGCAGAGCACTGAAATCAATGGATTCAACCTCGTTTACTCATTTATTTAGTTTCAGAAGCATAAGAAGGGAATGGAATATATTAAACATGAAAGAAATTACAATAAAATGAGAGAAAACACCATCAAGAAACTGAAAGCCACAAGAATCTCAACAGGTGTCGCAAAACCTTTGATCTTTCCTTAGCCAAAATATGAAAAATATGTACAATAGTGTGCCAAAATCTTCCCAAGAGTCCAACCTGTAGAATGTCTCAAAAATTACATCATATAGACCTCCTAACCCCTTCCCACACCTCTAGGGGTCGAATTCCTCCTTCTAGGAGCAGTTCCAACTAATTCTAAACAAAGAACTAGAAAATAGGCATCTAAATAACTTGCCTCTAAAAGGGAGGAAACTGATTCTTACATCTGATTTTTACTTTTTAGGAGTGAATCATCTAGAATAGGTAGAAATGAGTCCAAGTTACATGCCAACCATAAATTTACATCAAGATAACTCAAAAATTTCATCCACAAGCAAAACTGGTCCAACTGGCCGAATTTCTGAGCTGGAAGGTGACAAATTGACCAAAAATCTATATGCGTAGCGCGCCTGAGCCATATGCATAGCGCATCTTTCAGCCTGCTTTTGGGGCACTTCCCAGCATCTAAATTGAGCTCATGATAGCTCGTTGGAAAGCCCTGGATGTTGGCTATCCAACCCAAGTGTAATTTCCCAATTTGGAACTCATTTGCCCCTCCAAAACTTCATTCTCCCAGAAGTACTTCCTGCTGGTGCAAAAGGTGGCAGCGAGGTGGTTTTCATGGTGTTTTTGGGCCCTTTGATCATCCAGAACTTGATGAAATGCTTCTGAAATACTGGAGCATGCATAAATTACCATGAAAAACCCAAAAATATAAAGTTTTCCTCCAGCAAGTGTCCCAATCATAAGCGAGCGCGTCGACGCGCTACTCGTATAGCTGAAAAATCTGTTTTGAGACCAAAATATTTCAAAATGACAAAAATTTCTCCGAATTTGCTCAAATTTGGAGCGAAGACCCTCCATCATGTATCATGCCTAGCCAATGAAGCCTCGACCAAAATCCAGAGAGGATCAAACCTTTTACGCCGTTTTTGTGCTCTGCTCAACCTCCTCTTCAGAATCTTCATTTTTGCCTTGCAAACGTGATTACGGGCCCAATAATGATCTTTCATATGAAGGAACATGTCTTTGTTTCTATCCTGATCCTATGAATGCACCTATGCTGATGTAGAAGGCGAGACCCCTTCCACCCTTGGTGGAGATAATACTCGCGCTGCTGATGAAGTCAACGAGACCCTTTCCACCCCGGGTGGAGATAGTACTCGTCGTGTAGCTGCAAATAAGGTCATGTGGCCTCGTTGGTATGTCACATACAACGGAGCACTGATATGCTTGACCTCAAGGATGTCCGGCTGATGTGAAGGCTCTCCCTCATCATAAAATATTTTGGGAGGCGGCTGTGGCGCTATGAAGAAGTCACGGGAGATGAAATCCTCCCAAGTAATGCCCTGCTGTGGAATCACTGTCATACTCCTGCTCATAATCTGAATCCGTCTCTGACATGGCTTTGAAAACCAAGATGTCTGCAATATGTATGTTGATATAGGTGTAGTGAAGACAAAAGTTTCAATGTATGCTCAAAACCCAAATATGTCACATATGTACCAAAGCATCATAGGAAAACAAGCCACAGTGGTAATAGCTCTGTTAAGTGAATTGGCATAAAAACAGTCACTGTTTTGATCACAAGTGAATTTGAAAAATGAGTAGAAAAAACGTAATGTAGTGTACAGCCTTTGCAATGCTGGCCAAGATTTGTCAAAGGGAAAATGAGAATGAGACTGTGTTTGTCAATAGAGAATAAGAAACAGTGACAATGACCATAGTAAAACCATAGCAATGATAACAATGTTCCGATAATGTCAATGGAGGATATGGACAAGTGAATCATGAGACTATGTGAAAACATGAATAAGGAGCAGTGCTAAAATGAGGATGACAATCATAGTGACAGCAGTGGTACAATGGCAAAGAAAGGGCGTGAGGATGATGTACATAATGAGCAGGGGCGCCACAGACAATATAGGCATGAGCATATATATCAATCACAGAAGTTTGCAAACCCTTCACAAGACTGTCAACGTATCTTTCAAAACCCCGAGAAATGAATTTGAAATGAACCTATGGTTTACACATTTCTCCTCATCAAATTCTTGTTTCCCCACATCAAACATACTACAATCATGTTCAAAAATCACTTAACAATCGTGGAGAACCTACTTGCAAGCCGATTGAGGCGTTTGGGCGTGAAACTGGACGCAAGGGAAAAAAATTTTGTCTCTGAGACTATATGGGTAGCGCACTCACCCAATGCATAGCGCGCTGCATGTGCGTAGCGCCCTTGTTATTTTACACAGGCTGGTGAGGCTATATGCGTAGTGCGCCTCTTGTGCGTAGCGCGCCTCCTATATGCGTAGCGCGCTACATAGTGCATTTTGCAGGAGGCTTTTGGAGGCCTTCCCGGTGTCCAAATTGAGTGTGTGATAGCTCGTTGGAAATCTCTTGGAGTCTAATTTCCAACCCAAGTGGAATTTTTCAATTTGGACTTCATTTTCCTTGTCAGAAATCAAATCTCCCAAAACTTGTCAAAATGAGCAGAATGAGACTGCCTCAAGGCAGAGCGCTATTGCAGTCAACTTTTGAAAGTCTTACTCAACTCCAAATTGAGCTCATGATAGCTCATTGGAAATATATTTGTGTCTAGTTATCTTTTGAATCATTAAGCAAGTCATTTAGCCAACCATGCTAGGAGAAATATTGATTTTCCCAAGGTCACTTCAGAGGTGCATTCAATTCTCCTGAGGCAACGGTATTTTTGACATTGATCTAAAACCATGACACCTGTGTAAAAAGTGAAGGAGGTTTTTCTTCCTTGGAATGTTTTGGACAAAAACCTCTCTCAGGTTTCCAAAATTCATCTTTGATTGCTCTGAAAAATCTTTTGAGTGAAACTTATCCCGATGTGTGAAACAAGGGATTTTGTCGAAATGAAGCGAAATGAAGGGGATAAGGGGCTTCTAAATTCTTGGGGAAATTTTGGGAAGTAGGGAGGGATTTTAGGAAGTAGTGGAAAGTGGAATCTTAGATATTGAGCGAGGGGAAGGGGTCCAAAAGGGAAAAACACAGGCCTAGCCTAGAAAATTGCCAAGTTGTGGCAAGAAACTAGGGTTTGTGCAAAAATGAGGAATTTGGGGAATCTCAGTGATGGGAAGTGTTTAATAAGGTACATTAATGATAGGGGATGGTGTATGAACATCAGGATACAATTTTTTTCAATGATTTGACCATCCAAGAAAAATTACCTCCAAAACCCTAGGAGAGGGAAATGGACCTTACCTAGGCACAACTGAAGCATGAACAAGCTGTAAAATGACTCTTTGGAACCTGACATGATGATGAAAACCCTCTGAGTGATGGTACACTCAGCTAAATGGTGACATGGACCGACATTTGGACAACTTTGACAGGAGTAAAAGCAACCCCTAGACCTAATGCCTAGTGACCAAATTTTGCTTGAAGACTCATTGAAATGACAAAATTTGACCTCGACACCTTAAAATCACTTTGTAAGAGAATGTTTGATCACTAAAGGAAAGCTGCAAAGGCTGACACTAACAAATTTTATAGGACCCATCAATCTTCCCGAAAGGAAAATAGGTGTGCGCTACATTATCACCGCCACTGACTACGTCACTCAATGGGCTGAGGCACAAGCGGTGAAGGATTGTACTATGGATGCTATTGCACACTTCATTTTTTAGTAGATCCTGACCAGGTTTGGCTGCCCAAAAATCCTAATGAGTGACAGAGGTACACACTTTGTCAACCAGACGATTCAAGCCTTGAATGAGGAATTCCGGATCCACCATGCTAAGAGTACCCCATACCACCCTTAGGCAAATGGGGTGGTTGAGGCTTTTAACAAAATTTTAGAACAGGCATTAACTAAGGTCTGCAATGCCGATCGTAGTGACTGGGATGTTCACATTACTTCTGTTCTGTGGGCCTACTGAATGACCTGCAAGAATCTAACAGGAAGAACCCCCTTCCGGATGGTCTATGGAAAAGAGGCCATTATGCCCATTGAATACATTGTTCCTAGCCTACGCATTGCAACATTTACCAATATGGCAGACCTCAATATCATAGAGGAGCGTCTTGTGCAACTTGTGGCTCTAGAGGAAGATCGGTTTATTGCTAATTTTCATCAACAGGTTCAGAAGGCTCGTGAAAAATCATGGCATGATCGACTTATTCACCAAAAAACGTTCGTCGCGGGTGACCTTCTCCTTTTATACGATAGCCAATTTGCGAAACATCCAGGAAAATTCCGGTAGCACTGGCTGCATCCCTACACAGTTAAAGAAATCAGGAATGATGGAGTAGTCTAGCTAGCTACCATGCACAGAGACATCATACCAGGCTTTGTCAATGGTAGTCGACTTAAGCCTTACCAAGTTCAATGACTATATGACAGCTGCAGTGACTCGGGACGAGTCACAAGATTCTGTTGGGGGACTATTGGAACGGGGTCTCCTAAGAAGCTACGAAACTGGTCCATTTTGAATATTTTTTATTATATTTAGCATAGCGGAGGGGTTTTGGGGTGGGTCAAAGCCCCGAATGCATTGTAATGGGTCGAAGGGTAAACTAGGGGTCCGAAAACCATGGGTTGCAGACCACATGAAAGTCAAGGCTAGATTGTTATAAAAAGAGATGCATTTTGTATTGTAAAGGATAAGAAATGATGGGCTATTGATGTGATTTTTTGTTTAAGTTATCTGTTTGGGTTTTGGGGAACGGACTCCTGTTGGCTGTGTGCGCGGAGATCCTAGTCCAGCTGTGTGCGGACCCTGATGCTATGTGCGCAGGTTGGGAAGGGAATTGGAATTGTAAGGAAGAATTGATGAATGAATGAATGCGAAAGGTTGTTAGAGAATTGAATCTGTGAGTACTTTTATGTGAGTTACTAATAATTGTTGTATTATGTGTTTTCTGTTCTGAAGCTGCGAAAGATCTGTATACTGCATTCTTGGATCTAGATCTCTTATGTTATGTTTATGTACTGTTGTGTTGATGTTATAACAAGCATATAACTATAGATCTAGTGCATGTGGATGCGAATAGAGACTTAATTAACTCTGCGTAGAATAAAGTAATCGGGGATTACAAGACCTAGCACTGCTCTGCTTGCTTTACCCATCCTTTCTCAGGGTGCAAAAACCTGGTTCTAGCACCCACCTATACTACTTCGGGTGAGACTTTGACCTGCGAAAGCAGGTCACTGCCGAAAGGGCCAGCAGTATAGGGATTTTTTGGAAAACCTTGCACACCGAACCTGGGTCATGACCCTGTTAGGAATCTGTAATTTATTAGCAAGATTGGCAGAGTCCAATTACAGAAACAACATCGTTTCAACCAATTTTGGGATTCTAGGATCTAGCCCTCCTGAATCCGGAGAGGGATCTCTCCAATGAGTGCAAAGATGGATTTGTCTTTGAAGTTTGGGGTAATGGTATTAGGCTAGTTATGAAGACCAAGGGTTTTGTTTTGTTTTTGGATGGTTGAACATGATTTCCGTTAGAGGTGAAAAGTCCCAAAGGTAAAGAGGTTCAAAAGTGAGAAGTTGCAAGCCTAAGAGTAAGTTTTGGCCAAGATGAAAGATAATGGCAGGTTTTCAGTCCATTGGGCTATGGATTCATAATAGGGTTTAATTGGGACAACAAGGGGCAAGATTGGTCCATGGGCAAGTCATCTATGTTTAAGGATCTCTTTAAAGTTTGATTTATGGAACGAAATGATACATTAAGAAGGGGAAATAAACAAATGTAGAACAAAGAGCAACCCAGGATCTGGTAAGTACTTTGAAACTAGCCAGCCTTTGACTAGGCACTTAAGAAAGACATGAAAGCAAACTAGGATCTGGTCAGTACTTTGAAACTAGCCAGCCTTTGATACACACTTTCGATAGAAAACATCTTAAAACAAAGGGAAACTTGAAGGTAACTTTTGGAGTAGACACTAGCGGGCCAGGCTCGCCACAAATCCTCACCTAGCTCTGCTTTACTTGGTTACTTTCAAGGCAATCACAAGGATAACACAGAATGGCCTAAGATCTGGTAAGTACTTTGAAACTATCCAGCTTTTAACACACTCTAAGGGAGACAATCAAACAGTTATGCAAACAAGACTGGGACTAGGGCTCACCATATCTTCCTCAGTTCATCTTCACACAACATATACTGAAAGTAACATTCAAAAATAATATTCTGCTAAGACAATAAGACGAGGGAACGCCAGCATTCCTATGCTTGAACTGAATTAAATCATTTTCAAATAACGCAGTGGGAAGAACAAATTTTAAATAAATATTTCTCAGCCAGAGAAGGTTACTAGTATACAGTAGGTCCTAACCCTGTTCAAACTGTTCTTTACAGGAGAAAATGAAACAAATGAAAACAGAAATAAAATACAAGTTACAATGAGAATAACATCACTGTCAACATAGACCAGGATCCCATAAATCAGCTTGTATTGATGCTCAAAACCAGTTACAATCTTCAGGTCCAATGTTTCAATTCATCTCTCTTCACAACCTAACTTATCTGTTGCAAGCAGAGCTCCAAGAGCTAGTGAATCACTATTTACAATTAGAAGTCTCCAGCTCAATTACATTATCGTGCTTCAGCAATTACATTAGCAACCAAACCCTCACTCATCTTCTACTGAAGTATTTATAGAAGGATGAGGAGGTGAGATCTGATAAAAGATCTCAAATATAATTAATATAGATTTAATGTTTTCTTGGCCCTTGGGGGGCTCAATGAAGAAACTGTACAGGCGTTTCACTGCATTAATTGATTTACACTCATATTTTAAGCTTGGTGGGAGCTTTTGTTGACCTTTGAGGCTCTATGTGATGCTAGGGTTACTTTGCAGATATTCTTTGCATTGAAGTTTCTGGAAGAAATAACTTCTTCGGCTACGTTGAGGCAAAATATCTGATCCTGATCAATAAATTCGGCTCGTGATTGAATACTTTGAGGCATAGGTGGTGCCGTGGTGGCTAGAGGGATCAATTTGCATTAATTTGTGGCGGTGGAGGGTTTTTCTGTCGATAAAACACTTTAGGTTTTTTGTAAACTGTGTTTTATTTGGGGATTAGGCTTTTGATAACAGTCTTAGCTGTAATCCCTGTGAAAACTGTCTCTAATCCTTTGTTATGATACTTTCTTGGTCTTAGCACTGATACTCTTTTTCTGCGCTTAATCCATGTTTTCTTGCTATTGTGTAGGGCTGCGCAGGGTTTATAAGGCATTAGTGCCTGAGAAAACGTCGATGAAACGTGCATTTCAACCCTGTGGGTGATTTTCTTTGGTAAATCGAGAGCAAGAGAGTCATCACCCTCTCCTTTCAAATTTTCTTTGTTTATAGTGAAAACCTTCGAAAACCTGCAAAATACAAACAAAACGTTATAAAATCCTGATTTTATGGGTTTTACTGCATTGGAAGGCGCGGAGGAGGCGTGGCCGTTGGATGGCATCATCCAACGGTTCAGATTTATCGAGAGTGATCATGGAATGAGTGAAAAAAGGATTAAATCCGAGCTGTCGATCGTGCGGAGATTGACGGTCGAGATTGAATGTGGTGGTAAAAAGAAAAGGATGAATCTGAACCGTTGATCGCGCGGAGATCGACGGTCGAGATTGGGCAATGTAAAGTTAGCAGGGGGAATCGTTGACCAAGCAACGGAATCGGGCGATGCAATATGAGCCGTCGATCTGCAGATCCGATCGACGGCGAAGATTTATTTGCCGTTGTTCGATGGCTTGTTTATCGCGCGCGCACCTTTACTAACCATCGAGAAACTTGGGCGAGCGATCACCGTTGGATCAGTGGGCCCAGATCGGACGGTCCACAACGAACTCGCTGGGCGTCCTGGTCCGATAATTAACGCGCGAAGGATGACTTTAATACGCGACAGATGGAGATTTCCAAATAGTACACGGGACACGTGTCACACAGCGTATGGAATCGTTGGCCAATGGAAGAAAACAGCTTTGGGCCTGAAGGCGGTGCGAAGGATATCGCCGGTTTTGGGAAAACAGCGCATGGGCGGTGGGGACCACAGGAAGACATGCTCTGCACCGTCCGATCTGCGGAGCAGATCGACGGTGGAGATTGCTCCATAGTTTATACGGGTGGAAAACCTTTGAAAATAAATTAAAACCCAAAAAACACAATTTACAAAGGTTTTTAATGTTTTTGGGTGAAGAAAAATTATCGGAAAGGATAATCGCCTGACAGGTTTAGCAGTTGGTTTAGACGCTCGGGCGCATGGATGAAAAAGAGTTTAGAGGCTTAGCCCGAGGGGGCTAAAGTCTGATGCATAGAAAATATGCGTTTTCTATGGTTTTTTGAATGATTTTTTAAGGAAATGAAGGTTTCGGTAAGGTTAAAAAGTGGGGTTTTAACCTTATAAAATGAATTTTGATGAGGGGAAATAGCATAAATGAAAAAATGAGAGATTTTCCTGGGGAATGGAGGGATAGAAGAGGAGGTTAGTTTTGAGGAGAAGGAAGGGGAACAAGGGTTGGTAGCAGTATGGGATCTAGACAAAGGCATGAGGCCTTCAGGAGTCTTCAAGAGCCAACAGTTTTTTATAGGGAAAAATTGTTCCTTGAAGGCTCAAAACAAATTCAGCCACCTTTGGTATAATCAAATTTACAGGTGGCTAACAGTGGCTCCACTTGGGGATGGTGCCTTCTTGAAGGCATCAAGAATTCAGACTTGATTTCTCTGGGAGGTTGACTTGTGCCTGATCCTTTGGATTTCTCTTCTTTTGCTGGATAATCTTGCTTTTCTCTGAAAAATAATATCAGTTGTGAAAAATAAATAAAAATGGACTTCATCAATACAACTTTCTGCCTACCCAATCCTACTGATCTAATATTTCTTCTTCATCAGAGTGCGCTTCGATAGGAAAACTCTTTTCACAAAATTTCATTCTTTTGAAAGCATAAAAACTAATCTAATTCTACTCATTTCTCCATGAACTGAGATTAAACAGTTGAGCTCAGATATTTCTCTACCTAATCTACTGTCTATTGGGATTAAGCTGTCCAACAGACTTTAATTCTCTAAATTTTACAACAGAAATTTAAAAATAGTCAAGTCAAGATTAAGCTGTTTGACTTGTTGTGATCTATGGCATAAAAACAAGCTGCACATAGATTATTATTTGCTGAAAATCAAAAATCAAAATGGAAGGCTTGAGATCTGAAAGTTTCTCATCATAGCCTTCTCCTTTATTCACAGCTCTGCTTTTGCTTTTGTTTGAGCTGTCTCTTCCTTGTTCTCTGATTCAGATTTTGGGCAAATTAGAACTAATTTTTCTCTTTTTTTGACTCAGAAAATAAAACAATTTTGAGTCATCTCTTTGCTTGGAAATTCAGGTTTAGGTTTTGAACATGTTTGAACCTTTCATTTCTATCCTAATCTACCTACTGATAAGCCA
This sequence comes from Pinus albicaulis, assembly GCA_034641835.2. Classification (NCBI taxonomy): domain Eukaryota; kingdom Viridiplantae; phylum Streptophyta; class Pinopsida; order Pinales; family Pinaceae; genus Pinus; species Pinus albicaulis. Next base: position 323,552,317 of record CM076582.1, read on the forward strand.
AGATTAAACAGTTTGGCAAATCAATTTCGCTATCCTATCAGCAGTAAATTCAAGACTAGTTAGTCAAGATTAAACAGTTTTACTAACTAGAAGTGTGTTTTTGAGGAGTGGCATTTGAGCTTGCACACTTTCAGATTTGTTTCTCTTTTTTGGCATGGGGCTTTGCCTTTCTTTGTTTTTTTCATTCCTGCCCTCTTTTCTCCCTTTTCTTTGTTTTTGTATTTTTTGTTTTTTCATAACTTTGAATGAAATGGTGGATGGAATATTTATAATGGAAAAGGATAAAAAGGCTTTAAAACAAAAAAAATGGATCAAGAGAAGTAATGCTTGAGCATCCTGCCATTGACATGACCCCCAAACAATTCTGTTCCATCCAGTTCCTATAAGAAAAAGGCATTATTACCAGCAACTGAATGTATAGAGTAAGGGCCAAGCCATAAGTTGTCAAATTTTCCATGCTTGCCCTTTTCTTCCCTCCTTGAGTCCCACCTTAAAATTTTGTCCCCAATCTTGAAATTTCTGGCCTTTGTTGTTCTGTCAAAAAGCTTTTTGATGCTGTCCCGTTTGTGCAATGCTTTGTTATACACCTCCTCCCTGGTCTACTGAAGATGAATGGTCTGATTTATTCTTCTGGTCATGTCATTTTCTTCAGTCTACAATTCTTGAATAAACTTCATAGCTGGTACACCAAGGCTATTTGGAAAAATTGCATCGGTACCATACACAAGCTGGAAAGGTGACATACCAATATATTTTTTCAAAGTTAATCTGTCAGCCCAAAGTGCATGGACCAGCTTTGTGTGCCAAGAATTTTTATTGTCTTCCAACAGTTTCTTGATTATGTTCACTAAGCTTTTGTTGGAAGATTCTGCAAGTCCATTACCTTGAGGGAAATAAGCTGTGGAATGCCCCAATGTTATCTGATATCTATGACAGAAATCAACCATCCTCTTTGATCCAAATGCTGCTGCATTATCAGTGATAATTTTGGTAGGACATCCAAATCTGGAGAGAATGTTAGTCTCCATAAATTTAATGATAACTTAATCATTGGCCTACCTACAAGGAATGGCTTCTATCCATTTAGTGAAGTAGTCTGTGGCAGTAAGAATCCACCTATGTTGGGCAGAAGATGGTGGATGGATTTCTCCTATGAAGTCAAGTCCCCACTGTAGAAAAGGGGCTTTAACAGTAATTAGATGCAGAGGAAGGGGTAACAGTTTTCTTTTGCCTTCAAACAGTTGGCACTTATGGCAGGCAATGATCATCTTGTGTATATCGGAAAAAAGAGTAGGCCAATAGAAACCATCCCTCAAAATTTTGTTGGTTGTTGACTTCCAGTACAAATGACCCCCACATTCTCCTTCATGGAATTCCCGCTTAACCTTCTCTGCATCAAACTCAGGCAAACATTTAAGCAATATACCACTTGCATTCTTCCAATAAAGAAATATATCTATAATGCAATAGTTAACTACTTTCAGCTTCAAGAACCTTGCCTTTGTTTTTGTCAGACCAGGAGGTGTGTTTAAATTAAGAAAAACATAAACTATATCAGCATAACAAGGAGAATTCATAAAATGGTCTTCAACAATGGGAGTTGAGAATTCTTCTTGGTTATCCAAAGCATTGATCATATTAAGATCAAGAACTTCACAATTTGACTCAGCCATTAATCTAGCTAGACCTTGGCCTTTGATCAGCTTAGTGGGTTTTATCTCTAAATCATATTCAAGGATAACAACAATCCACTTACCTCTCTTACCATCTGGGTCCTGTGTTAGAATGTCTTTAACAACTTAATTTGGGACAAAGGAAATGATGTGTGAGTGAAGGATGTATACCCTGAAATCTTTTAAAGCCTTAACCAAAGAAAAAGCTTTCTTTTCCATAATGTTATACTTCAAAGGGGCATCCCTCAATGCCTTACTAAAGAAGGCAATAGGCCGCTCTTGTCCTTATGGATTTTTCTGTAAAAGGACAGCAGTTATGGTATGTTCTGATGCAAATGAGAAGATATAAAAATCCTTTGAAAAATCAGGACTTATCAGCACCGATGTTTTGGTTAATGCTTGTTTCACCAGCTCAAAGGATGTCTTTGCTTCCAAGGTCCATTTTACCCCTTGCTCCTTCTTCAACATGTTTGTGATATTCCTAAGGAGCTCAGCCAAGTTGGGGATGAACCTTCTCAAAAAGTTAATCTTTCCAATGAAAGACTACAACTCTTTTATGTTTCGAGGATGAGAGATTTGCAATATGGCCTCAGTCCTCTTTGGATCTATCTTTATACCCTCCTCAGAAATAATGTTCCCAAGAAGTTTACCTTCTTGGAGACCAAATAGTGTCTTCTTAGGATTTAAAGATATCCCAAACCTTCTGCATTTCTCAAAAAATTTCCTCAAATGTGCTAAGTGTTCTTCATCTGTTTTTTAAAACACAGTGACATCATCAAGATAGATAATGATGAAGAAGCCTAGTTATTCCGAGAATGCTATGTCCATGGCTCTCTGAAAGGTTGCTCCAGCATTCATTAGACCAAAAGGCATTTTCACATACTTGAAAGTGCCCCATGGTGTAGTAAAATCTGTTTTTAATTGATCAGCAGGGTGAACTAAGATCTGATTATACCCTGAATAGCCATCAAGCAAAGAAATTATTTTAGACCCTACCACCCTTTGTAAAACATGATCCATTTTTGGTAAAGGGTAGTTGGCTTTCAATGAATCTTTGTTTAAATCTCTAAAGTCTATACAAAGCCTGATTTCTCCAGTTTTCTTCCTAACAAACATCAGATTAGATACCCATTCAGAATATCTAATAGGGACAATAACACCAGCCTCATACATCTTTTTAATCTCATTCTCAACCAAAGGCAACTGAACAGGGTTTATTCTGCATAGCTTCTGTTTGAATGGTTTTTGGTTTTCTTTGAGAAGGATTTTGTGCTGTATTATTTCAGTGTCATAGGACTTAAGATCTTCGTAACTCCATGCAAAAACATTAGAAAGTTCTTTGAACAGCTCTATGTATTTGAGTTTAATGTGAGCTGGCAAAGTTTTGGGTAGTTTGATCATTTTTGGTTTTTCCTCACTGCTTATGTTGCACTCTTCCACTTCAGTCTCTACAGGTTCCAGTTTAGGTTTTTTGGCCACATCATTAAAATCAAACAACTCTTCTAAAGGTGTTAGACCACTTGGCAAACTTTCATCTTTAGAATGCAGCGTTTCTAATTTGTATGTTTCTGATTCCGCACTCAATTCTGTTTTGTTTCTAAGTTTGCTAGTCTGAAGGTTAATATTGACAAGCTCAGGAGAAGGTTCTTCTTCACCAAGAAAATTTTCTTCACTGCAGTCTGTATCATAGTCTGAATCTGAACTGTTCAGTTCAAATTCATTTCTGAATTGCATGAAGTCTTCTATTTTTTTATCTCCATCAAACACCTGCCAATATTTTTTATTATCAGGCACAGCTGGTCTAAATTTTATCTGAGTTGAGAAATCTTCGGTCTCATATGGCGTTAGACATGTCCTAGCTGCAGAGGCTAAATTGTGAGCTGCAATGTTTCTTTTCCTTAGGATAAAAATTACTTTGGACTTCTCGAATGTTTTCAGAAGATCCATGACATCATTCCGATAGGCTCTAAGTCTGGGATGATTTGCGTTATACTCCCCATTGACTTGCCTAATGATCAATTCCGAATCCCCATATACATTGATTCTTCTGGCTCCTAAATTTTTCAAAAGATGTAAGCCTAAGAGAAGGGATTCATACTCCGCTACGTTGTTAGAACACCGAAAGTTTAATTTTCATGAAATGCATTCTGTGTGTTTGCTTTTAGTGTTAGTAATCCAGACACATGCACGAGCATTAGTTCTAGTGCATGACCCATCAAAATACATACTCCAGAGAGGGTCATTTTCGTTTCTATCTTGTTCACTTTCCTCTTCAACTGATGTGCTCAAGGGTTGTTGTGGCATCTCAGCACTGAGTTGAATTTTTTTTGATTCCCCCATATTTTCATTTATTTGAGGGATAATTTCTTGACTCTCAATGTTTAGAAGCAACGGACACATGACTTGTAGTTCAAGACCTACGTTTGTTTTGATGTTGGTTAAAGGTTTACCAAAACGTTGTGACAGCTCTGTAGTATTTACCTCCTCCTCTCTATCGGCCATTAATTTTGTTAAAGTGACTTGTTCGCTGAGTGTTTCATCATTAAACATGATAAAAGAATCAAGGCCTGTATTGACAGAGTAAATAGGAGAGTTTTGAGGCATGTCTTGACTTGTAACTATGTATTGCATATGAGACTCCCTGTAAAGTCTTCTTGTTTGATTGAAAACAGGGATAGTCGCATAGGCCATGTCCATTTGCATAATCCCCTGTAACTTAGCCCCCCAGGATCTTGATAATAACATTCCATACTTTGGGGGTACATCAGCCACAACAATATCCATAACTAAAGACTTGGCTCGAATCTGGGCTAAGTTAACACAGAGGTCTTTGATAAACCCTAGACATTTTACTCTGCTTGAATCAAAGGAGTATAGGTATTTGTAAGGTCTGGTGATTTCAAGACCCAGGCTCTCCATTACAGCTTTTGGCATTAAATTATGACAAGCCCCTGAGTCATGCATAACGTTGTGTAGAATTTTGTCATGAACGTTCAAACTTACATAAAAGGGAGGGACAGATCCCTCTTGAAACTTACCTTCAATCTTTGGACCAAAAATAAGCTCTGGCTGGTCATCATTAATATTGAGTGTATCCTCATTTTCTTCTATGTTTAGAGCCTTCAAAATTTTGGACCTGTATACATGTTGCGCAACTAACTCAGTCAATGGGACATAAATTTTGATTCTCAAAATTTCCTGCTCCAGGTTGAAGGGAATTTGATTCTTTAAAGCACTTGTTTCAGCCTTATTAGCTGTCACTTTATCAACAAAAATAGCTTCCTGACTTGTTTTATCTATACTTGACACAATGGTTGTAATAGGAGTACTAGCTGAAATGTTAGTACTACTAATATTTGCACTCTGTTTTTCAAGATTTTGAGTGTCTTTCTCTTTACCTTTACCAGAATTAACAGCCACTGTTTTATCCTTTTGTTTGATTGTTTTAGGCTTGGTTGTAGTGTTGTTTTGAGAAGATTTGTTAGAGGTTTTGGTGTTGGGGTTCTGTTGACTGGTTTTACTTCTAAGGTCATATTCTCTTTGAGTCTCTATGATGACATTTTCCATATCTTGATGACTGTTTTCACTATCATCCCTCTTATCATCATAAGGTGCATATAGACCTTGTTTCTTATCATAATGGATCTCAAAGTCATCAGTATTTACTCCCAGCATGTTGATGTCCTCCCCTTCTATTATTTCATCTGTTTCCTCAACCTCACTTACATAGTTTTGATGAAAGGGAGGAGTGATTTTCTGATCATCTTCCCTAGGTCTGTTTGGAGGTTGGTTTCTTCTTAAATTTTGATTCTGGTTCTGGTTTCTATTCTGAGGAGCAGTTTGGTTTAGGCTTTCTTTCGTTCTCTTAATTATGCTCATTTCTTTCATCATCTCCTCCATCATTTTCTCCAGTTTTGAGTTTGAAGTAGAAGGTGTATTTTCCTCTCTAAAAGATACTCTCTTCTCGCTCTTCATTCTTGCTCTTTTCTCCATTAAGTTGACTTCCACAGAAAGAGCACCCCTTTGCATATCTTCAAGAGTTGCAAAATCTCTTTCTCTCAGCGAATAGGTCATATCAGAATCAAATCCTTCAGGAAATTTGTTTAAGGCTGAGCCCTGTGGTGGTTTTAGTTCTAGGGAAAGTGCATTATACACACTGTTAAATCTGGTACAATAATCTTGTACACTTTCCCCTGGGTTCCTATGGAGATTGTTGTAGTCAGCAAGAACTTGGAGAGGATTCTTCCTCACTTCCCATTTGTTTAAGAAAGATTGATGGAAACCTTGGAGATCATTATTACTATGAGGAGCTAAGCCTTTGAACCATTTTCTTACTTCTCCCCCCAAACTTTGGGCAAATAGTCTAAGCTTGACAGAGTCATTATCATTTTCATTTATGTCAAAGTAGTCATTCATCTTATCCACATGTTGTGATGTAGTAGTAGCACTACTATCATCATACAATGGGATCTTGGACTGATAGTCCTGTGGAAGGTTGACTAATGGTACAGGAAGGACTAAGGGAGCATACCATCCTTCCTTGATATGTGGTGGGGGTGTGTTTACAAGGGGTGGATTGACAAGAGGAGGTGTGGGCTGAAGTGGAGTGGTTTGTACAGTGGATGAAGGATGAACAGAAGTGAATGGAACAGCAGTAGATTGCTGAGCTGACCTTGGATGAGAGACACCTGAGTTAAGAAGAAAATGTAAATCAGAAGGTATTGTTTCTCTTCTACCAAAATGTTCACTTGTTTCAGGAGATGAAAGTGAAGACTCGGAATCTAGCTGATCTAAATCACCAAATGACCTAGTCCTAAAGGGATTAAATAAGTCAGCTTGTGATGGTTGTAGAGCTGAAAGATTTTCAGGGACTGAATTAGCTCTTAGGGGTGATATGAAAATAGTTGAAAATTCTATCTTAGGAGACTTCCTAAGGATTATTTCTGGGTTATCAACTATCTTAGGTGGATCAGGGTCAGGATGGGCTCTAGTGTGAATCCTTCTGGAAGCCACTATGCTATGTTTTTTAGACCCAAATAATAAGAAAATTTCAACCAAGTATGACAATATTTGAGAGGTTAACTGATATGTTTACACAAATTTCAATCCTACAGTCCTCTAACTGGGTTTGAATGATATTATAACGCTAAGGGTTCTTCCCAGTGGAATCTTAAGGTCTGTTCAGGATTGTGGAGTCGCCAGGTGGAAAGTTTAGAGTGTTTTCAAAGAGATACACTGTCCACCACAGTGCTTGTGGAACATCCTTTTTCAAGGATATCCCAAAACACAACAAACTCTAACCAGAGATTGACTGGGAGGGAATTCACCAGATATGTCACCTCTAAAAGAGGATGGGATCGGGAGGCTACCTGGCCCTTTCCAGACTCTGTCTAAGAGTATAGGGTAAAACACAACAAAAGGTAAGTGGAATGTCAGAGTAAGTTTTTTACAACCAATCTGAAATGTTTTTGGTGTTTCTAAGTTATTTTTATTTGTCTGGTTTCTAAGGATGTCCTAACTTTGTTTCAAAACTTAGCTACTGTTGTGAGACAAAGACAGTCTACTCTTATGGCTAAGCTAACTGATTTTTCAAGGTTAGATAAATTCTTATCAGGATCCTAGGGTTGACCTAGTTTGTCAATGATTCAAACAAGTTTCATCATGATTACCACTTCTTGATAGTGCTTGAAAAAGCTGCTTTTTACTCTCCGAAGTTTGTGTGAAAATCAAAGGAAAATAAGATGAAAACTCAACTCAGTTCCCCAGTGGAGTCGCCATAAATGTTAGGAATCTGTAATTTATTAGCAAGATTGGCAGAGTCCAATTAAAGAAACAACATCGTTTCAACCAACTTTGGGATTCTAGGATCTAGCCCTGCTGAATCCGAAGAGGGATCTCTCCAATGAGTGCAAAGATGGATTTGTCTTTGAAGTTTGGGTAATGGTATTAGGCTACTTATGAAGACCAAGGGTTTTGTTTTGTTTTTGGATGGTTGAACATGATTTCTGTTAGAGGTGAAAAGTCCTAAAGGTAAAGAGGTTCAAAAGTGAGAAGTTGCAAGCCTAAGAGTAAGTTTTTGGCCAAGATGAAAGATAATGGCAGGTTTTCAGTCCATTGGGCTATGGAGTCATAATAGGGTTTAATTGGGACAACAAGGGGAAAGATTGGTCCATGGGGCAAGTCATCTATGTTTAAGGATCTCTTTAAATTTTGATTTATGGAACGAAATGATACATTAAGAAGGGGAAATAAACAAATGTAGAGCAAAGAGCAGCCCAGGATCTGGTAAGTACTTTGAAACTAGCCAGCCTTTTACTAGGCACTTAAGAAAGACATGAAAGCAAACTAGGATCTGGTCAATACTTTGAAACTAGCCAGCCTTTGATACACCTTCAATAGAAAACATCTTAAAACAAAGGGAAACTTGAAGGCAACTTTTGGAGTAGACACTAGCGGGCCGGGCTTGCCACAAATCCTCACCTAGCTCTGCTTTACTTGGTTACTTTCAAGGCAATCACAAGGATAACACAGAATGGCCGAAGATCTGGTAAGTACTTTGAAACTATCCAGCTTTTAACACACTCTAAGGGAGACAATCAAACAGTTATGCAAACAAGACTGGGACCAGGGCTCACCATATCTTCCTCAGTTCATCTTCACACAACATATACTGAAAGTAACATTCAAAAATAATATTCAGCTAAGACAATAAGACAAGGGAACGCCAGCATTCCTATGCTTGAACTGAATTAAATCATTTTCAAATAACGCAGTGGGAAGAAAAAATTTTAAATAAAGATTTCTCAGCCAGAGAAGGTTACTGGTATTGTTATAGCATCATTTCTCACCTTGACATGATTCATGATTGCTTCATGGCTTTATGGGCACCCATTCCTACAGACTTGGACAAATTCACTTAAAAACAGTGGAAAATCCTCCATACGCGACTATGCCCGTGTTTTTCTCCTTGATTAGAGATTTTTTGAAGCATATTTGGAGTAAAACATTGATACCATCATAAGATCTTCTACTCTAAGACTAGTTCCTAACTCTATTCTGCAACTTAGTTTGATAACACTACACTTCACTCAAAGGTTATAGATTTTTGAAATAGTCTTTTGAGGAAATGTTTGTTTGTGAAATGATAAGGAAGTTGCAGAATTACTTCAGGCCTTAAAATGATATTTTCCTCTATTCATATGGTTAGGAATCAATTATGGATTTTAGAACAAGAAGAGGTTTGTGAATAATGAAGGTTGTTTTGTTAAGTTTAACAACTGAAGTAATCTAATATGCAGTGAATGACAACTGAATATGGAGTGCAAATGCAATGAGTTAAGCTACAACTGAACTTAAAATGTCACTAGCCTAAAACAGTGTTGAACTACAAGTCATTATCAAACTTAAAACAAAATAACTCAGCATGAATTAAGTGCAATTAAACTCCGGAGCATTCTAACTAGGCTATCATGCATTATTCTATGAAATTATACAGTCTGTTTGTCCATCATGATTGGTATTTTGGAAGAGTTTCTTAGAACAATCCTAACTGTACAATTCAGTGCAAATGCAAACATAAAGAGTGAAAGCAATGAAAAACTAAGATATCATAGCTATCTCCTACCCATCATTATGATATTTTGGAAAAGCATTTTAAGAGCAAGAACAGCTATGGTACTTAGTAAAAACACACAACTGAAGCATTCAAGATCACAATCATGCTTAAGACATTATAAGTATTTTTTGGAAGAGTTTCTTCTTTTGGAAGAGTGCTTAGCATAAGTATAACTGTGATGGTGAACAAAAGAGATTACAATTAAATCCTACAACACTATAGCCATTTCCCATTCATCATTATAATCTTTTGGAAGAGCTTCTTCTTTTGGAAGAGTTTTAGAACGAGTATAACTATAGTAGCTAATGAAAACAACTACAAATTCAACTTCAAAAACGTAAAGGCAGCTAGAATACTTATCTAAATTACGCAAATAAATCCGTGCAAGAGGCAGGGGCCCTCTACCACCTGACGGAATCTAACTCCAAATCAAATCAACGCTTTCAAAACAACACTATCTGCTTCATTAAAAGAGAAATAACTTGAACAGAGAAATCTGCGTCTTCAGAAATGTAGCACAGAATCTAAGCAAAATCTAGAACAAAATCTAGCCTAGCTCTCGGTTTCCCAAGTGTTTATATAACAAATGTACATAACAAGACTTGCAAAAATTCCAGGGTCATTGTCTTTCCTTATCGAAATCACATTAGGACTCTTGAAGTGGCAACGTAAAAATGAAAAGGACATCTGGACTGAGACAGTCCTAATAGAAGTCTGCCTTCCTAAATGTGTTCCCACATATCAAAACCATATCCAGAATCCGTTTCTTCCTTCATGGTGAGCAACGAACAATGTAGACATGACGTGGATTCTGCCCATATGTGGTTTTTCTTGAGAGGCCACCTGGAACATACCCAAACGTGAAGATAGCTGCAGAATTGCCGGTTAGCTACGGAATGTCTGCATTCTGCAGCTAGTTCCGGTCAAAATGCATTACAATGACAAAAATCACAAAACTTAGCAAGTCAGTCATGTTAATCATTCTAAAAGTAATTTTAACTAAATTCATTGATCAATTGGGTCTAGGATAACAATGGACAAACGAAAATGAGGTAAAGTAAGATGAAAGAAAGCACAATCTTGAGGCTCAACATACCCCCACTGCTGACTTCTTGCATGTCCTCATGCAACTTATCCTATAAAATCAGAGGCTTCTGCAAGAACATCTAATCCTCTCCTTCTCCTTTGCCTGGAAGCTAAAGATCTTCTGGGTTTTCTGATGACAAGTTTGAACCTTAAGTTGGTAAGTGCCCTGATTAGCTTCTTGTTCCTCTTCTTCAACTTTTCATTAGCCTTTTCCACTTTGTCTATATGTAGGGATAAGGTTGAGTTCATATCGGTTTTGAGCTTGACTTGTTCCTTCAAAATTTCATTCTCATTTTTGATGTGTCTATTAAGTATCTCTAGCTCATACCTATCCCTTCTTAACACATCTATTTCGGACAGTGGAGGACTAGGGGTTCTCTCTCTGCTCTCTGAAGCTTTCCTTTCCAAAGTTTCAACATAATCATAAACTTCTTGCTGAGCAGGGTCAATTTCAGGGGTTCCTTCATTAAAATCCTCTTCAACATCTTCTTCAATGGATGTTTCCTCATATTCTATATTAATCACCCCTGTTTGTTTGATTTGAGTTTTCCTTAGTTTCCCCTTTAGTCTATGGCTTCTTCTTGGCTGGGAAGATCCCTCTCCTCTCTCTGTAGCAGATTTTCTGATTACCTTCTCTTTCTTAAGTTGTCTCTTGATTTGAGTCAGCTTCTCTGAGATGATTTCCTCACTACTTTCCTGGACTGTTTTGTCAATTTCAACTTTTGAGGCTCTCCATTTTCTACTTCTCCTTGTAGGCTGTGGTTCAGGTGAGGGTTCTTTTGGCTCTTCAAAATGATTTCTTATCAAGAAATTGTCCCATGTATCATTTGTTTTGGCTAAATGGTGTTCAATTAAAATCTTCACCAAGCCATGATGGTATAGAGTTGTCTCTAAAAATTGAACCCTTCTTTGAACACAGGAAGCCATCTTTTTCAAACTTTGAAGCAAGAAGTAGGGTAGGTTTAAGTCTTCCCCCAGAAAATGCATTATCAGTCTAATGTGGTAGACATAAAATGTGCCATATCTACCCTCACATGTAATAAATTTTTGCAGAATAAGTAGTATGTTTCTCCATTTATTTTTCAATGTAGAACTTGGAATTCCTTTCTTAAATACAGTGACATCCATACCTGGTGATTTTAGAATTTGCTTCCAGGATTCATTGTGGAATTCTCTGTTTTTGAACCATCTCTTTCCATTTCTAAGCAACCCTGTAGCTTCTGCAATGAAAACTTCAGTGACAGTAAATTTGACATCTCCCACTTCAACTTCAGCTCCTTGAAATGATCTTGCAAATGTTTTAGTGACTTCTTTGTGGAAGCCATTAAATTTCTCCAAAAATTGTAGCCATCCTATCTGTTGCAACATTTCTTTACATTGAGGGTAGCCTTCTAGGTATTTTGTACCCACTGGTTCAGTTCTTACAATGAAACCCATAATTGCTTCTTCAATGTTCAGATTAATACTCTTTCTACCCACTAAAACAATAACTTTCACCTTCAAATTGAAATGGCTTCAGGTTCTTAATGACAATGGCTTCAAACTTCAGAATAATATACCTCTGATTGATAGTGACAACAGCTTCAAACTTCGGACTGATATGCCTCTGGTTGACAGTGACAACAGCTTCAAATTCCCACACTGCTATACCTCTGTCTCTCGGTAACAAATGGCTTCAAATTCCCACACTGCTATACCTCTGTCTCTCGGTAACAAATGGCTTCAAATTCTTCACTGCTATACCTCTATCTCCCGGTGACAAATGACTTCAAATTCTTCACTTCTATACCTCTGCGTTTACAGTGATAATGCACAATCTCTGCCCACGGTGATAGTGCTTTGATATCCAAACTGATATACCCTTTTGCTCTGCTCTCGGTGATAAGGATATCTCTGTTTGCGGAATGAAGTGCCGGCTACAGAATGGAGTGATGGAAGTAGTTACGGAATGAGGTAATGGAGTGAGGTGGAGGAAACGAATTAATGATTGAAAAGACGGCGGATATTTTTACAACGGAAAAGAAAATCATCATTGAATGATTTGGTTGGGTGACGTGAAGAATTCAAACACTCCAACCATTTGAACCGCTTAAATGATATCGGGTATAGAATTTGAAATGAGAGATTTTAATCCAAAGTTTGTGGAGGGTTTATTGGTCATGATCAATAAAAATAATTAAAACAACCTTTTCGAACAATTCATAACTAAGACTATGCTAAACTTTATGAAATGCCATTATAATCTAAACTTGTTATCTCTGCCTTTCATTTGATTTTTGTAGTCTTTGTCTTCTTTGTTCTTCTTTGGAAGAGTCTTCATAATCCTTCTTGATTCTTCTTATTCATGGATACACTGGATCATTTTGTTGCAATTCTAGTGTCTGCTGACTAATGTCTTCAGGATTTGTAGCTGCGGAATGACTGTCTGGCTGCAGAAAGACTGATCAGCTGCAGAATGTCTGTTAAGCTGCAGAATGTACCTGTAGAGTATTTTAATCATGGAATGGAGTGTTTTTGGAATATAGGTGAAATGTTACATGGTATGAATGAAGATGGATGATGAGACATGATATGTATGAAGTGGATGATGAAATGGAATGGATTCAGTTTATGAAATGGAGTGGAAGAACATAAGAACTGCCCTGCAATCCATGACATGTTTTATTCATTTACGGCAAGATATCAAACTTTAAATTTTGACATGAAAATGAGATGGATGGAGTATGGAATGAGATGAATGAAATATGGAATGAAGTAGAATATGAATGAATGAATGAAATGGAGTATGGATGGATAAGTGAATGGAATGAAATGAAATGAGATGGATCATAAGCACTATGGATCTGAACTTATGATTTTGTAACAGCTGCTTGTAAAAACAAAATGGAAAAGTTAGAGTGTCAGAGAGACTCTAATTTTCACCCTATATTTTTTGTATAAACATGCCAATCAATGATTGGTTTTCATGTTTATACCTTTTCTTTTTTTTTCAAAGAGAAATGCTTCAGAAAATTTAATCAAGTTGATGAAGAAGAGAGATTCTTCTTCATTAACTTCACATCACTGCTTTCTTGGAACTTCTTGAAAAATTCTTCTCTTGAGAGTGGTTTGTGATATAGCTTCAATCTATGACCATTCATAGGAAAAGTGACCTCTTCTTCATCTATAGTTTTGATTTTGACTGCCCCATTATCAAAATTTCAACAATTTCATATGGCCCAAGCCAATGTGTCTGAAATTTACCTTGAAAATCCTTGAATTTTGAATCAAACAAGAGAGCCCAGTCACCCTCTTTGAATTTCTTCTCTTTGATGTACTTGTCATGCCATCTAGCCCTTTGTTGTTGGACTAGACTTGTTTTATGAACTGCATCTTGTCTGATCTCATCCAATTCATTAATTTGCTCCAGTCTATGCTTTTGTGCCTCCGTTAAATCAAGTCCTAGCTGAACTGCCATTTTGAAAGTTTGAATCTAGAACTCTATGGGAAACAAAACTTACTTTCCATAAACAAGCTCATAAGGAGTATGGCCTGTTATGTTTCTCCATGTAGTTCTATAGGCCCACAAGGCTTCAGGAAGCCTATCTACCCAATCTCTTCTATGTAAATGAACAGTCTTTGTTAGGATTCCTTCAATGACCTTATTAGTGGATTCCACTTGACCATTTGCTTGTGGATGATAAGGAGTAGATTTTCTATGTCTGATTTTGTACTTCTCCATCATTTGCTCCACTAGCCTTGATGTAAATTGAGCTCCTTGATCTGTAACAATTTCCCTTGGGACACCAAAACGAGTAAAAATATCCTCAAAAAGAAAAGTAACTACAAATGCTTCATTAGCAACAAGTAATGGCTTAGCTTCTACCCATTTAGTAAAATAGTCAGTGCAAACTAATATATATTTCTTTTGTCTTGATGGAGGACTAATAGGTCCTACAAAATCCAAAGCCCATTTTTCAAAAGGTTCAATGTGTACCTGAGGTTGTAATGGCCTCTCACCTGAAGGAGAAGGTTTCCCTACCCTTTGGCAACTGTCACACCTTTTGACATACTCCTTAGCATCTTTAAACAAGGATGGCCAATAATATCCTTGATTAAGGATCTTATAGGCTGTCCTCTTATCTGCAAAGTGTCCGCCACAAGGTTCATCATGACATGCCTTGAGAATCTCAGGCATCTCATCTTCACGAACACACCTTCTAATGATCAAATCTAGACCTATCTTGTACAACTCATTAGCAACCCATGAATATTTTGCACTATCACAAATGATTTTTCTTTTATCCCTTGCATTCATAATTGAAGGAAATTTTCCTGAAACTAAATAATTAGCAATATCAGCAAACCATGGAGTTTGAGTAGAGATTGCAAAAAGATATTCATCGGGAAATTGATCTTCAACTGGAGTGTCATCTTTGATATTTTGGAGTCTAGATAGGAAATCAGCTACTGTGTTTTGTTTTCCAGGCCTATCTAGAATGGTGATGTTGAATTCTTGTAAGAGCAATAACCATCTTATAACTCTGCCATTAGTGATTGATTTGTTCATTAAGTATCTAATTGCAAAATGATCGGTGTGAACAAAAGTTTCATAGCCTGTTATATAGTGTCTAAATTTTTTTATGGCATGAACAACAGCTAAAAACTCTTTTTCAGTTACAGTATAGTTTAACTCTGCAGGAGTCAAATTTTTACTGGTATAATAGATGGCATAGGGAATCAAGTCTTTCTGCCCCAATACTACTCCTAGAGCTGTATCGGAGGCATCTATGGAGATATGAAAAGGTAAATTCCAGTTAGGTCCCCTTAATATAGGTGCTTCAGAAATTTTGGTTTTCAGGGTTTCAAGAGCTAACTGGCAATCAGAAGTCCATTTGAATTCACAATCTTTGGTGAGTAATTTGAAGAGTGGAGATGCTATTTTGGTGAAGTTTTCTATAAATCTCCGATAATATCCTGTAAATCCTAGAAAAATTCTAACATCTCTTTGACAACTTGGAATGGATAAGTTAGATATGACTTCAACTTTAGACTCATCAACTCTAATCCCATCCCCTGAAATGTGGTGCCCTAAAACAATACCTTCAGTAAACATCATAAAACATTTTTCATGACTAAGTGAAAGGTTTGCTTCTTGACATCTTTTTAAAACTTTTTCCAAGTTGTCTAAAGCTTCTTCAAATGAGTTTCCATAAACAGTGAAATCATCCATGTACACCTCTACACAATCATGTATTAGATCTGAAAAAATTCCTAATACTGCCCTTTGGAATGTTGCAGGTGCATTGCATAATCCAAATGGCAATACTCGGTAAGCATAGGTACCCCAAGGACAGGTAAATGTGGTTTGTCTTGATCTTCAAGTGCTACTTGGATTTGATTGTAACCACTAAACCCATCTAAGAATGAGAAGTACTTTTTGCCAGCTAATGTATCTAACACTTGATCTATGAAAGGTAAGGGAAAATGGTCTTTAAGAGTAGCTTTGTTTAGTTCTCGGTAGTCAACATATACCCTCCATTTACCATTTTTCTTTGGCACAATTACCAAAGGAGAAACCCACTGACTATCTAAAATGGGATAGATGAAATTGACATTTAACAATTTTTACCAATTCTTCTTTAACAATTTCCCTAAGATTTGGATTCATTAGGCCTTTGAGGGTTATGCAGTTAGTTTCTGTGATTTTCTCTATAGATATGATAAGTACAAGGAGTACAAGTCTTGAGGCTTATCCTTTTCCACTCAAATTCTTTATCATTCCTATTACATATGCAGAAGAATGTCTCTGTAAGATCTTGACTAGCTCTTCTTGTTGAGATTTTTCTAGGTTCTTGTTTATGTTTAAAGTTTTGCCTGGAAATATCTCACTTGTAGAGCTGCCAAATTTATCCACAGAATGAAGAGACATACGCCTTGATGACAAAAAATCAATATTGGATCCCTCTTGAAATGATTCATGTTTGTGTTCTGGAGAGGATTCAAAGTTTTCTAGAGTATTCAGAATTTGATTATCTTCACTAATTTCTGAAATTGTGAAGAGAGGTTGTAAATCTTCTTCATCCTCTATCCATTGAGTGTCATCTAAATCTGTAATTGTCCTAGCTGGAGGATATAGAAAGAGTAGAATTTTTAGGTCAGACTTCTTCATGTAAAGATGTATATCACATAGGATCTACAACTATTACAAAGAGCATGGCTATGGCCAACCAAGGTCTTCCTAGTATAACGGGATGGCCTCCTAGATTATTCTTGGGTGTTAGGATCATGAAATCCACAGGGTACTCCCAAGAGTCTAGGGACACTGGAATGTCTTCTATTACCCCATCTGGTCTGATCACAAATCTATCTGCTAATTGTAATAGTGTGGGTGTAAAGAGAAGATTAGGAAGTTTCAGTTTGTCCATGATTTGTCTACTCATGATATTTATTGCTGCTCCTAAGTCAATGAGTGTGTTTTGAATTTCAATTCCATTGATGTGAATTTTGATAACTGGATTTCCTGGGTCAAGATACTTTGGAATAGAAATCTTTCCCATCATAATGTCTGCTATTTGTCCTACCAGTTGAATTTTCTTGGTTTCTCTTATTCTTTTCTTGTTGTCTTCATACTCAACTCCTTTATTGTTTTGGCTAAAATTGGGATTTCTGTGATGGCTTGCAATAATGGAATTTTAATGCAAACATTTCTCAATTCATCTAAGAAATCATAATTAGGCACCATGATTTGTTTTTCTACACCTCTATCAATTTATAATCTTTCCGGAAAGGGAGGTATAGAAGTAGATGTGGATGGTTGCTCTAATACAGGAGTTGAATTTATTGGATCTTTTTGTTTTAGTTTTTCAGTGTTTGGGTCTTGAAAGGATGTGTCTTCCTCAAGACTTTTATTCACCCGTAGAGAGTCTTCCTCAGAATTATCTTGTTCTTGTATGATCACAGAAGGTTTCCTCTTTTCAAGTATCTTTCCAGACCTAATTTGAACATCACTAAGGTCTAGAGGAGTAATTAAATAAGTTGGAAACTATTGACTTTCTATCATGTATGTATTCTGAGGGTTCTTATTATTGGGGTTTGGTATGGGTTGAGCTGGCAATTGATTGTATTTTTGAGGAATAAATGCAATGAAAATTAATTACATTTAGTCATGGAACTATAGTTACATTGATGTAGTGAGTGCACATTTAAATTTTGAGAAAAATTACATTTGAGGATTTTGAGGAGAAAAATGTGGATGTGGTGGATAGGATGGTGGATACTGATAGTATGGGAGTATCTTCCATAGGGACTTTGTGCTCCTTGTGCCCAAGCTTGAGATTGATTTTGAAATTGAGGCCAAGGTTGCTGCCAAGAATTCCAAGGTGGAGGTTGGTTATACATTTGATCATGGAATCCTTGTGTTTGAGGTCCTTGCCAAGGCCTTCTAGAGACAAAATTAAGATATTCTGTGGAATCTGTAGGAGTTTCCTCCTGAAAGACAGCTTTGAGACCAGGAAGAGAAGGACAATTCTTGGTCTCATTTTTTTCAGAACAAATGACACAGGTCTCTACAACTTTTACATCCAAATGACACTCTCTCAGGGCATGTTTCTTTCTACATTTGGGACAAAAGATTGCCAAGGCATCAGATTCAGCTTTTTGCTTGTTTTGTATCTTAAGGGTGTCTATTTGTTCACTAAGACTCCCTAAGATGTTAGATTTAAAATCATCAAGCATATGTCCTATTTCTGATCTACTTACTGTCCCAGAAGCAGATTTACTTGCCCTTGCAAGAGCAGGATCTCTTGGACCTTTGGCAGTTTTAGATTTCCCTTTGGAAAGGTTGATACATAACTCAGATATTTCAGGTAATGTGAGTTGTGATATATCCCTTTTTCCCATCATGTTAAGGATATCCAACCATTCATCCCTAATTGTTTTCAACAAAAGAGCTTTTAAGGTGTCTTGATCTAGGTTTTCCATTTTTTCCCTTTTGATGTTGTAATTAAATCTTTCCAACAAATCTTCCAAATTTTCATCTTCTTTTTGTAACATCTTGAACACTTATTCCTTATGATTAACCGGCATACAATAATCCAAATATCTCTCTAGAAATGCTTGTTTCATGTCTTCCCATGTTCTAATAGAACTGCTGATCAGACTCATAAACCACTTCAATGCTGCTCCTTTCAAAGTTGAAGGAAATAATTTTAGTTTTTAAGCATCTTGTAAGTAGTCATAAGTTCTACATAGCACTTCAAATTCGAATAAGAAGGTTTCAGGATCTTCAGTTTTAAGTCCATAGAAGTTTGGAAGGACAGAGGGTGAAATGTTTTTCATGGTTGTATTGGTTTCTTCATCAATTATAGGGAACCCAAAAGAGCTTCCTATTCTACCTCTTCCTCCATCTGCACCTCTGCCTCCTTCTCCTCTACCTCCTTCTCCTCTACCTCTACCTCTACCTCCAAATAGTGTGTGTTCTCCATTAAAAAATCCTCCTCCTCCTTCTTCTGCCATGGTTGACTCTCCTGTGGAAGTGGAAAGGTTTGTGTCCCTAACAGGAGTTTTTAGATCTTCTTCTATGGCAGGTTCAGTGGATGAGGTGGAAGGTTTTTCTAATGGAATAGTTGACCTTAGATCTTCTAGAAGTCCAGGATCAGGAGAGGATGGAATATGGGTTTGAGTTGAAGGTGTACTAGCTCTGGATCTAGATGAAACAAGTGGTGTTATAGAAATCAAACTTCTGCCTCTGCTGCTTATAAATCTTCCCCTTGAATCTCTCTCCCTACGCATAAAATTGTTTTTGGATGCTAAGAAACAAAGGTTACCTAGTTTTCACTTCCCCGGCAACGGCGCAAAAATGTTTGGTCTCAATCTAGTCTCCTAAATTGAGCTCATTTAATTGTCAACCAGGGTTGGTAAACTGCTGAAGTGAAGTGTACTGTATGTACCTAGGTGTTTTTTTCTTAATGCGTTGTGTGTAGTGTTTTGTGATGTTTTTGGTCTTTTGTGATGATTTATGATGTTTTTGATCTTTTGGTGGTTTTATGTTCACAAGGAAAATGACTAGAAAGCTAATGGAAAGAAGCTAATGATTAAGAAAAACAGAGTGAAGCCTAATTGGTTGATGTCAAATGGTAAATGCAAATGCAATACTAAAAACAGAATCAAATCTAAACTATGACTAAGCAAAAACAAAGCTTGATAATGACTTTTAAGCAAATGATTCAAAACACAAACTCAACTTGTCAAATTCTTTCATCAAAGGTGTTTGAGAGAGAGCTTGAGACATGGTCAACTAAGTATGCAAATCCTCCTAACTAAACAGTTAAACAACTAACTTATAATGATGCAACATTTTATCCTTGATTAGAGATTTGTTGAAGCATAATTGGAGTAAAACATTGATATCATCATAAGATTTTCTACTCTAAGTCTAGTTCCTAACTCTATTCTGCAACTCAGTTTTATAGCACTACACTTCACTCAAAGGTTATAGATTTTTGAAATAGTCTTTTGAGGAAATTTTTGTTTGTGAGATGATAAGGAAGTTGCAGAATTACTTCAGGCCTTAAAATGATATTGTCTTCTGTTCATATGGTTATGAATCAATTATAAATTTTAGAACAAGAAGAGGTTTGTAAATAATGAAGGTTGTTTTGTTAAGTTTAACAACTGAAGTAATCTAATATGCAGTGAATGACAACTGAATGTGGAGTGCAAATGCAATGAGTTAAGCTAAAACTGAACTTAAGATGTCACTAATCTAAAACAGTGCTGAACTACAAGTCATTATCAAACTTAAAACAAAATAACTGAGCATGAGTTAAATGCAATTAGACTCTGGAGTATCCTAACTATTCTATCATGAATTATTCTAAGGAATTATATAGTCTGTTTGTCCATCATGATTGGTATTTTGGAAGAGTTTCTTAGAACAATCCTAACTGTACAATTCAGTGCAAATGCAAACATAAAGACTGAAAGCAATGAAAAACTAAGATATCATAGCTATCTCCTACCCATCATTATGATATTTTGGAAAAGCATTTTAAGAGCAAGAACGGCTATGGTACTTAGTAAAAACACACAACTGAAGCATTCAAGATCACAATCATGCTTAAGACATTATAAGGATTTTTTGGAAGAGTTTCTTCTTTTGGAAGAGTGCTTAGCATAAGTATAACTGTGATGGTGAACAAAAGAGATTACAATTAAATCCTACAATACTATAGCCATTTCCCATTCATCATTATAATATTTTGGAAGAGCTTCTTCTTTTGGAAGAGTTTTTAGAACGAGTATAACTATAGTAGCTAATGAAAACAACTACGAATTCAACTTCAAAAACGTAAAGGCGGCTAGAATACTTATCTAAATTACGCAAATAAATCCGTACAGGGGGCAGGGGCCCTCTACCACCAGACGGAATCTATCTCCAAATCAAATCAACGCTTTCAAAACAACATTTTCTGCTTCATTAAAGGAGAAATAACTTGAACAGAGCAATCTGCGTCTTCAGAAATGTAGCACAGAATCTAAGCAAAATCTAGAACAAAATCTAGCCTAGCTCTCGGTTTCCCAAGTGTTTATATAACAAATGTACATAACAAGACTTGCAACAATTCTAGGATCATTGTCTTTCCTTATCGAAATCACATTAGGACTCTTTGAAGTGGCTGCGTAAAAAGGAAAAGGACATCTGGACTAAGACAGTCCTACTAGAAGTCTGCCTTCTTAAATGTGTTCCCACGTATCAAAACCATATCCAGAATTCGTTTCTTCCTTCATGGTGAGCAACGAACAATGTAGACATGACGTGGAATATACCCATATGCGGTTTTTCTTGAGAGGCCACCTGGAACATACCCAAACGTGAAGACAGCTGCAGAATTTCCGGTTAGCTACGGAATGTTTGCATTCTGCAGCTAGTTCCGGTCAAAATGCATTACAATGACAAAAATCACAAAACTTAGCAAGTCGGTCATGTTAATCATTCTAAAAGTAATTTTAACTAAATTCATTGATCAATTGGGTCTAGGATAACAATGGACAAAGGAAAATGAGGTAAAGTAAGATGAAAGAAAGCACAATCTTGAGGCTCAACTCTTAGGGCTCACCACAAATCCTCTCCTAGCTCTTCTCTACTTGGCTACTTCCAAGACAATCACAGAGATAACACAGAATGGCCTAAGATCTGGTAAGTACTTTGAAACTATCCAGCTTTTAACACATTCTAAGGGAAACAATCAAACTGCTTGGGGTTCATTTCTTTCTCTTTTTGACCATTTTTATTCTTTTTACCCTTTGATCTTTCTTTTAGGGTATACCCTCTTTACATTTTTTAAATTTTTTGATTTTTTTGGTTTTTTAAGAATATGGAACACCTTTGCTCAAGTAAGAAGGTTTTAACATATTCCACACTTCCATCAAGACAATCATGAAAGATGAAACCTATTGATATAGGAGGCTAACAGTATACGAGGTTCAACCTTGTTAAGCCCCATTCCTTTACAGAAGAATATGAAACATAATGAAAACAGAAAATAAATAACAAGTTACAATGAGAGTAACATCACCGTCAACATAGACCAGGATCCCATAAATAAACTTGTATTGATGCTCCAAACCAGTTACAATCTTCAAGTCCAGTGTGTTAATTCATCTTTCTTTCACAACCTAACCTATCTGTTACAAGCAAAGCTCCAAGAGCCAGTGAAACACTATTTACAATCAGGAGTCTTCCGCTCAATTACATTACAATGCTTCAGCAATTACAACAACAACCAACCCCTCACTCATCTTCTACTGAAGTATTTATAGAAAGATGAGGAGGTGAGATCTGATAAAAGATCTCAAATACAATTAATACAGAGTTAATGTTTTCTTGGCCTTTGGGGGGCTCAATGAAGAAACTGTACAGGTGTTTCACTGTATTAATTGATTTACACTCATGATTTAAGCTCGGTGGGAGATTTTGTTGACCTTTGAGGCTCTGTGTGATGCCAAGGTTACTCTGTAGATATTATTTCATTAAATTCCTGGAAGAAGTAACTCTTCGGCTGCGTTGAGGCAAAAAATCTGATTCTGCTCAATAAATTATGTTCCTGATTGCATACTTTGAGGTACAGGTGGCGCTTTAGTCGCCGAGGAAACTGTGTTTTAGATTGGGGATTAGGCTTTTGATAACAGTCTTAGCCTTAATCCCCATAAAACTGTCTTCAGTCATCGTTCTGCTGCGCTTTGTCTTCTGCAACTGATACTCTTTCTCTGTGCTTCATTGATGTTTTTCAGGTTTAACAAGGGCATACGGCACCAAAGGCTCATGAAACCTTGTTGAAAAACGTGTATCTATACCCTGTGGACGATTTCTCTGATGTATTCGAAGGCCGAAGGATCGTCATCCTCGGCCTACGAAATTTCTTCATTTAAGCGGAAAAACATTAAACCCTGCAAAAACAAACAAATGTTACAAAATTCTGCGTTTATAGGTAAATCTGCATCAGAGGATGTGTGGAGGAAGCAGGGTCGTTGGATGGCATCATCCAATGGTCGGGATTTAATCTCATAATGGTCGAAAAAGCATGGGGGAAGGAGGATTAGATCAGAGCCATCAATTCGCGCTGAGATCGACGGTCAGGGATGATTACGGGGGGTTGGGGTTTACGGGGAAAAATCTTGGGGGTATGCCCCTGCAGTGAAAATGTGTCGTTGATCTGGATCAAGTTGGACGATAAAGATGGAATCAGGGGATGTTGAAAGTCAAACAGAGGGAAACTGGGTGATGAATTTTGGACCGTCGATCTGCAGATCAGATCGACGGCGGAGATGCAATTGCCGCTGTACGATGGCCTGGTTATCGCGCGGGTGCTTTGGTTAATCATCAGACACTTTCGAAGAGCGATAACCGTTGGATGAGTGGGCCCAGATCGGACGACGGAGATCAATTTCGCTGGGCATCCTGGTACGAACTATAATGCGCGATGGACGACGGTTGCACGACGGTTTTCAACTCGTACAAGGGACACGTGTCACACAGCGTATGGAATCGCTGGCCAATGAAAGAAAACAGCTTTTGGCCCGAAGGCGGTGCGAAGGATATCGCCGGTTTTGGGTAAACAACGCATGGGGTGTGGGGACCACAGGAAGACGCGCTCTGCACCGTCCGATCTGCGGGGCAAATCAACGGTTGAGATCGCTCCATAATTCATACGGGAAAAAAAATTTGAAAATAAATTAAAACCCAAAAAACACAATTTACAAAGGTTTTAATGTTTTAGGGCGGAGGAAAAATTTGAAAGGATAAGCGCCCGACGGGTTTAGCAGCTGGTTTGGGTGCTCGGGCGCATGGACGAAAAAGGGTTAGAGGCTTAGCTCGAGGGGGCTTAAGCCCAGAACATAGAAAATATATAACTTCTATGGTTTTCTAATGTTTTTTCAAAGGAAATGAAGGTTTTGATAAGGCTAAGAAGGGGTCTTAGACCTTATAATATGGATTTTGATGAAGGGAAATAGAAGAAACAGGGAAATGAGGGATTTTCATGGGGAAAGGAGGGATAGAAAAGGAGGTTAGTTTTGAGGAGAAGGAAGGGGAAAGGGATGTTTGCAGCAGTATTTGACTTTGGATTTTTATAGGATTTTTGAGGTTTTTAGGATGTAAAATAGTAGTGTGGGAAACTGGACAGAGGCATGAGGCCTTCAAGAGTCTTTAAGAGCCAACAATTTTTTATAGGGAAAAAATTGTTCCTTGAAGGCTCAAAACAAATTTAGCCACCTTTGGAATAATCAAATTTTACAGGTGGCTAACAGCCAACCATGCTCTGACATTGTGGTCTCCTTCAGCAGGGCTCAGGTGAAGCATGTCTCAAATCTCGTTGGGGAATTCAGACGGGATAAGGGACCTCTCGATGGATTTCTCCTTGTTCTTCCTTCTCAATAACTCGGTTATTCAAATATAGCTTAGTCTCTCAAGTTTAGCACTACATCTACAGCTAGTTCAACTAGTTTTCATAAAGAGAGAAGGCTTGTTTATATAGAGGAAAAGGAGGAGGTTGGGATCCCTAAAAATGTGGAAGGGAGGCCTATCCTTTAGGAGTGTTCCAAGGGAGGTGGAAACTACTAGCTAAAGGAGGAGGCCCATGGTTGTTTCAGTTCAACCACTCCCAATGACTCATCCCCAAGGTGGTTGGAATGGAACCTCTGCCTCTATTTTTTAGAAATATTTCATAAATAACTTGGCGCAAGCATCACACTGGGACAGAGCGCCAAGTGGCATGGGCTTAGTGTAAAATTCCCAAGTCGGTGCGAGGAGGTAAAGGGCTACTAGCGCCAAGGCAAAAATAGGGATTTTCACAACTATGCTTAGGGAAATGCCAACAAGAAGAATTTTTCCTTCATCAAAAGGGATGCAAGGATGTAATTTTCAAAGCATGACATTGTGCATTGGTCACAAAAATGACCCTCCAATGTGCGAGTTGGGGATTGCAGGGACAGTGACAAAATGTTGTGTAACACCCACAAACTCTTCCTTGTTGAATGCTCTTGATCTTTTGAAAGGTAACAATGATTCTATTGAAGTGTGAAATGGGCTTTTATAGGCTTATGGATTTAATTTAACTTTGAAAACCCCACTTTCTAATGTTTGAAGTCTTTTTCCTTTGTCACTGATACTCTTTGACACTTTTTACTTTGCAGGTTGCTGAAGTCATGAAGTTGAGTTTTCTTTTGCTCATTTGGGGCTTGACATGTTCATCTTGAAAACTTTGGGGTTTAATCACAGATTAGCATCTTCAAAATCTCCTGTAGTTTCCACCATAAGGTTCAACTTAACTTTTCCACCCTTTCTGGCCACTTTTTCAAAACCCTAAGTGTCTCTAGTCTTTACAGCAATCATCAGTGTTGTCTTCTAAGTTCACTATAGCCTTTTCAAGTTCATTCATTTCTGTCCAGTTCACCTATAGCCTTTTTTCCATATTCCATCAATATTTTCTGATAGACTTTCTTCATTTTTGGCCTTCTGTACTTCCTCTATGTTATTTTCCTGCAAGTAATCACTACTTTGGAACTCAAATGGACTATCAAGTTTATAGCCCTTGTCATCTGCAAGACCAAGTTTTTCCCCTTCCTCTTGCTGTAAGTTTTTTTCATTCAGGAGTAGACAGTCTACATCATCAATACTTTTTGCTGATAAATCTTCCAACACCTCTATAGAAGTGCCAAACTTTGTCCATTTTTCTCACTTGCAGGTTCTGAACTAAGAATATAATCCTCTTTTGAAATTTTAGGTCCTTCTTGAATAACCATGTCTTGACATTCTATTACATCTGAGCCAGATTCTAGCAAAGGAAAAGAAGTGCCTGAAACACCCAAGGATGACCTTGAAAAATGTAAAACCCTAATGACCTAATGGGAGTGCTTTTTGACCTGATTTTGAATGAAATTTGACTTAGAAACTTTCAAGTGAAAAGAGCATTTCCAAAAGTGCTATTGTGCTCAAGGGTGTTGGGGTTCCCATGTTTTGGCCAGATTGGCAAGACCAAAATATGAGACAACATCAAACCACTTTCAGACCTCGGGATCTAGCCCTCCTGGGTCCAGAGAGGGATCTCTCTATATGAGCAAAGGTTTTATGTCTATGAAGCTCAAAATTTAAGGTGTTAGGCTAGCTATAGGCACAAGGTTTGTTTGTTTGTTTTGTTTTTATTTGGTTGCTGGTTATCAGGAAAGAAGGGTTCAATGTAAGACAAGGATGAGAAAAGAGGAAAAAGGGCAGAGGTGAAGTATCCCAGGAAATATTCAGAACCATTGGGCAATGGAGTCAGGAAAGGATTTGCTTACTATCAAATGTGCAAGCTTTCAATTGGGCTAGTCATCTAAAACATAGGATCTTAAAGATGATTGTATGATATGGAAAGGTAGAAGGGGAGGAGATAACACAGATTCAGAGCACAAATTTAAAGACCAGCTGGTCGCACAAGGATCCTAGTGGACAGGGCTAACTCTAATCCCCAGTGTTCCCAAATATTCCAACTAAATCCTCAACAAGAAACATCTAAGAACTAAATCCATTTAATTCATACATCAGAGAGTAGGCAATAACATCCACTACACTTGTTGTGTAACCAGCTCCAAAAATATAAGAAAAGAGATATGAATGCCTTAGAAATAAGCCACTTCGAGGGGGAAACCTCCAATACATTACATAAATGAACAATTCTTGGATGATACAATTTACAAAACCTCCTTTCTATATATAGGAGTCCATGGGGCCATAATGTAATCCTAGTGGGCCACAATGTAATCCTAGCCGACCTAACAATAATAATTTAAGGGAATAATAATAACAAAATGGCGGTTACAAGTGTACAATAATAACAAAAATGGGGTTACACTAACAAAAATAAGGGACTATACTAGTGACAGGGACCTAACAACACCGGTTAAACCAACTCCAAATCAATTCTTAGATAACACATTTAGAAGAAAAACATCAATGGAAAGGAGAGCAGAAACATAGGGTACCTAACAAGGGTAAATCCTATGCCAATATTCTGATGCAAGCCAGTAGAAACGAAATGAAATGAATTAAAACACAGAGATAGGAAAACATCACCGCTGCTTTAGATCAGGATCCAAATAAATGTGCTTGTCATATTAAATAGCAATACCAGTCAAGTACAACATTGCCAATAGCTGAATACTCAGTCTAAAAACATCTCCCTCAGCCTATCTTACAACTTTACACAGAGACTGTGTCTCAAAAGAAACTACTTGCAATTTCTCGATAACCGATCAACAACCATACAAACAATATAACAAACAACCTTGTGCCTATAACTAGCCTAATATCTCAAACTTGAGCTCAAAGACAATCAGAAACCTTTGCTTATACAGAGATATCCCTCTCTGGACCCAAGAGGGCTAGATCCTGAGGTCTGAAAGTGGTTTGATGTTGTCTCATATTTTGGTCTTGCCAATCTGGCCAAAACATGGGAACCCCAACATAATGGCGACTCCGCTGGGGAAGTTCTGAGTATTCCTCACCTTCTACATTATAAGATCCTCAGAAACCTAGAAACTCTGGTTAGGTTGGCAGTTAAACACTCCTATTCACACATCAACCTCTATACCATTTGTTGTGTTTCTCCCATACTCTTGGACAGAGTCTGGAAAGGGCCAGGTAGCCTCCATATCTCACACTCTTTAAGAGGTGACACATCTGGTAAAAGCCCTCCCAGTCAATCTCTAGTTAGAGTTTGTTGTGTTGTGAAGATATCCTTGAAAAGGGACATCTCATAAGCACTGTGGTGGACAGTGTACCCTCCAGAAGCATCTTAAACCCTCCACCTGGCGACTCCATAATTCCTAAATGATTTAAAGACTCCACTGGTGATCAGTAGGCCTGCTGATTATCTTGGTTTCACATAAGACTCCACTGGAAGACCAGCCTCCATAACAACATCAACCACAATAGAAGTAACAAGTAGGCTTAAGCTGCTTGGTTATAAAACAACATTCTGGCTTCAAGAACCATTCATACAAGAGATTATCCTAACCCAGACCCACCTGAAATAGTTGACAACCCTGAGATAATCGTCAAGGGATCTCCTACACCTAAACAATCAACTATTTCCAGCCACATCCATAGAGCTAACTCTACACTAGAAAACTTTACAGCTCTATCAGACCCACTTTTTGGCCTAGGCACTCAAAACAGTTTACCAAGAACTAGGTCATTCAAAGTGTATGTTCCTAGACCAAATGCAAACCTTGAGTTTCGTTTAACGCACCAAAGTGGTGGACACCTTGGGAATAGACATACCCCTCCCTCTACACCTCCTAATATACATTTCATACAAAACTTGGGGCTCAGTCACCCTAGATCTGCTCATCAGTCTTCTGCTGGTCATAATATCCCTGTCATCCACATACCAGCTGCCCAAGTCAACCCTTTACCTCATCAAAACATCATCATGGTAGCCTGGTATGCACCTCTGGTTATACCTCAGCCTCTAGTTCCCTTACCCAATGATTATCAATTAAAGATCCCACACTTCACTGCAAAAGAGTCTACCACAACACAATATCATGTAGATAGGATGGAATATTCCATTGACTACATGGAAATAGATGATGATACAGTCAAAATGAGAATCTTTTCCCATAGCTTAGGGGGTGATGTGAAGAAATGGTTTAAAGGCCTACCCCCGGGTAGCATTAATTACCTTCCATCTCTATATCAGACCTTCATAAACAAATGGGAGGTTAAGGCTAATCCTCGCCAACTCCTAGCAGAATATATAAGCCATAAAAGAAACGTAGGAGAGAGTGTCCATGATTACACAACGAGATTTAACAGCATTTACAATGCTCTTCCTCCACACATGAAACCTCCCCAAGGTATGGCTCTAGGGAAATACCCCGAAGGCTTTGATGCTGACATGGCCTATCAGCTTAGGGATAAAGAATACAACACATTGGAGGACATGCAGAAAGGAGCAGTGAATATAGAGGCAAATCTGATTGAGAAAAGAGCGAGATTAAGAGCTGAGAAAAGGGTAACATATAGAGACGACAATGTAGCTTCCACATCTGATCCAAATCATGACCATCTATCTAAAAAAGTGGAGAAGCTATACCAAATGATGGAAAAAATGGTTGTCACAGTTAGTAACCAAAATAGAAATCAAAACCAGAACCAGAACTTTAGAAGAAACAATGCCACTCCTAACAGACAAAGAGAATCAGATCAGCAAGTTATTCCCCCATTCCAAGAGAATTTCCTTGATGAAGATGAGGGAATCATAGAAGATTATGAGGGAAACACAATTAATATGTTTGAAACAGAAGATTCAATCCATAACTGTTACTCAAAAGAAGATCAACCCTCACCCTCTTGTTGGGATGAGGAATGGTTAGAATCTGAAGATTACAGATTAGGATTTGAAAATGCCATGATGCAGGTCAGAGAAAAATATGAACTTAGAAGCAAAAAGAGCCAAGAAACTTCCAAACCAAAAGCTTCTGAGGACACCATCAAGAAAAGACCTGAGAAAACTTCTAAAGCAACTGCTGAAAGTAACAAATCAGCAGCTGACGGTTCTGGAAAGAACAAAGAAAAAGACAACCAAAACACTGATACACAAGGTAAACCAGCTAGCAACACTAGCACTGCAGTTAGTGCTCCTGATGAAACTGTCACAAACACTGTACATAACAAGAATCAACACACTGATCCAGCCACTAAGGCAAAGGCTAACAAAACAGAGTTGAACATTCCAAAGAGTCAGTCCACTTTCAATTTGGAGAGTGAGATTGCAAAAATTAAAATCTCTGTCCCACTCTCTGAGCTGGCCACTCAAGATGTATATAAAGGCCAAATTTTGAAAGCATTAAATTTAGGTGAGAACAGTGACACTGTAAATCTGAGTGATGATCAACCTGCCCTTCTGTTTGGTCCAAAGATAGAAGGAAAGTTTCAGGAAGGGGTAGTGCCACCTTTCTATATCAGTCTCAATATCCATGATAAGATTCTCCACAATGAAATGCATGATTCTGGGGCATCACACAACCTGATGCCTAAAGTAGTGATGGAAATATTAGGCCTAGAGATAACCCGTCCCTATAAAGACCTATATTCATTTGACTCTAGTAGAGTAAAGTGTCTTGGCCTGATCAAAGATTTATGTGTGAGCCTTGCCCAGATTCCAGCAAAATGTATGGTCATGGATGTTGTTGTGGCAGATGTGATACCCAAATATGGCATGTTATTATCAAGATCATGGGGAGCCAAGCTGCAAGGAATAATGAAGATGGATGGGGCTTATGCCACAATCCCAATCTTTGGCCAACTTAGAAGACTGTACAGGGAAGCACAAATGAAATCCCTGGTTAGTAGCCCTGAAAATCCTGAAAATTCTCCTCTATACTCTGTACATACAGACATGGATTCCTTTATCTTCTGCAATGATGAATCTTTGGGGGGACCAAAATATGAAAACGTAGATACAAGCAAAGGTACACATGATGAAACAGAGCCAATGGAATTTAACATAATGGCTACCCTAGACTCAGAGGAGGAAGACGTAGAAAAATTTGAACAATGCACTGAAACAACAATGCAAAGTGAACCAGAAACAGAACACAATCAGCCAACTAGTCAACTCTCTGCTTTCCACACCCATAACGAAAAACAAAATGACCCACAGCCTAGCACAGCTCCTATAATGATACATGATGGAGAACCCATCTATAGGGAAGGAAGTGAAGATAAAACGAAAAATGAACCCTTGTGGGAAATGAATTTCGACAGGTATGCAACAGGAGAACTGTTGGGGCGGGAGTGTGGATACATAACACAGAGAGCGATTACGCAGAGAGCCATGCCTGCAACCTGCACTTCAAGTGTACGAACAATATTGCAGAATATGAGGCTCTGATCCTAGGCTTAACCCTATTGAAAAAATTAGGAGCCCATAGGATAACCGTGCATGGAGACTCTGAGATGATTATTAAACAGGTGAATGGTGAATATACAGTGAAACATCCTAGACTGCAATCCTACAGGAACGACACTATGGATTTACTGAAAACGTTTGTTGAATACGAATTAGTGTTTGTTCCTAGGATTCAAATTGTCATTGCAAATGGATTATCTTTCCTAGCTAGTTCCTACCCTAAGACTCCCAGTGACCAACAGATCATCATTCAGACCAAATTCAGACCTGCAGTGCCAGAAAATGAAAAATATTGGCGGGTTTTTGAAGGAGATAAATATATTGAAGATTTCCTGGTAGGCAGAAACGAGTTTGAATTTTCTGATTCAGACTCCAAATCTGACAGTAGCTGCCTAAGTGAAGAGTCCTCAGATGAGGAAGAAACACCCTGTAACATAGAAATAAACTCTTTAAATGAACAGATTGGAAATCCAGACGGAAAATGTGAAAACGCAGATAGTGAAGAAGTAGAGGTGTTGTAGACCAAAGATAAGAACATACCTCGAGGTCTGGCCCCTTTAGAAGACCTTTTTGACTTTGATGATGTAGCAAAAAAGCCCACTATAGAACATGAAGACTCTGATGTTGAGGAATGCAAAATAGGCACTGAAGACAAACCCAAAATGATCAAACTGGCTAAGTCTCTGCCTGCAAACATGAAAAATAAATACATTGAACTATTCAAGGAATTCATTGATGTGTTTTCTTGGAGTTATGGGGACTTAAGGGCCTATGACACAAATATCATACAGCATAAGATACCCTTGAAAGAAAATCAGAAGCCCTTTAGACAAAAACTTCGGAGAATAAACCCAAAACAATTGCCTGCAGTAGAAAAAGAGATTAGGAAGATGTATGAGGCAGGTATAATCGTGTCTGTGAGGTTCTCTGATTCGGTATCGAACCTAGTGGCTGTGAGAAAGAAAACAGGTGAGATCAGATTATGCATCAATTTCAGGAATCTTAATAGAGCCTCACTCAAATACAATTACCCTTTGCCTAAAATGGAACACATTCTTCAGAGGGTAGTAGGCTCTAAAAGGATCTCCCTGCTAGATGGTTTTTCAAGTTACAACCAAGTCTTAGTAATCCCAGAAGATCAACTCAAGACAGCCTTTACCACTCCATGGGGTACCTTTATGTATGTGAAGATGCCTTTTGGATTGATGAACGTTGGTGCAACTTTCCAAAGAGCGATGGACATAGATTTTTCAGATGAAATAGGACACTTCATTGTCATCTATCTGGATGACATAACAGTCTATTCTAAGACTGAGGAAGAACACCTAGAACACCAGAGAAGAGTGTTTGAAAAATGCAGAAGGTATGGTCTGTCACTAAATCCTAAAAAGACTGTCCTTGGGCTACAAGAAGGAAAACTTCTTGGCCACATTATATCTGAAAAAGGAATTAGGATAGACCCACAAAGAGTTGAGGGAATACTACAGATCACACACCCAAGAAACATCAAGGAATTACAGTCCTTCATTGGGAATATTAACTTCCTTAGGAGGTTTATTCCCAATCTAGCTGAACACCTTAGGAACATGACTAACATGTTGAAGAAAGGTGTAGGATTTAAATGGACTGTTGAAGCTAAGAAATCTTTTGAATCACTAAAACTTGCACTCACCCAGGCTCCTGTTCTAATCAGCCCAGATTTCTCAAAGGATTTCCTGATTTTTTCATTTGCCTCCAAGCATACAATAGCTGCAGTTCTACTGCAAAAAAATCCAGAGGGAATGGAATGTTCATTTTTTCAAAACAAGCACTCAAAGACATAAAACCTTTCTCATATAGAGAGATCCCTCTCTCAGACTCAAGAGGGCTAGATCCTGTTGTTCAAAGTGGTTTGATGTTGTCTCATCTTGGTCTCATTAATCCAAGCAAACATGGGAACTCCAACAAGGGGACATGGGAATGAGTTAGTAACAAGAAATTTTAGAGGGAGGATGGAGTTTATTGATAAGGGAAAATGGCGGGAAATGAGGTTTTAGGTATGAAGGAAGGATGAAAATGAGAAGTATAATCCCATAAGGAGTCTTTTAAGAGCAACAGGGTGACTTTGAGATGGAAAACTAATAGGTAGGGAAGAAGGTTTTATGAAGATAATGAAGGCAGTGAGATTTATGAAACTCAAGATATTCAAGGAATATTGTTTTCAGAAAACTATAACCATTCTATAGTCATCCAAAGATAGTGAAAAATATTGATGACTAACAAGACCCATTCTTGTTCTTCCTCCTACTAATTTACAAGTGATTGAGTGTGAATTTACTAAAGCTAAGAACAAATTTTATACAGATTTGTATAGAAGATTCAAGGAAAGCACTTCTATGATCCATGGAAAGGAAATATAAGAATAGTTTTGATTCATTTTTTTTGTTGTGATTTTGGTTTGACTTAAAAAATATATGGTGTTTATTTCTATGTACATGTCTAGTATGATCAATTTGTTGAACAAGGAAAAGTTCTTCACAATTATGCATCTATTATGGAATTTATTTTGAGGTCGTGCCAATTGTGAACATCCTTTTCTTGTCATGAGGTAAGTTCTACTTTAGAATTTCCTTTTTAAAATGATTTTTATTGAAAAACATTATGTTGAGCCCCAAAGATGAAGATTTTTTTTAATTATCTTATGAGCTGTAATATGTTAGAATTTGTTCTAATTGCTAAGTCAACAACTGGGGTGATACACAATAGTGTTCTAATTTGAATAAGATGGCATGGAATTTGTTCTAATTTCTACTTTAACAACAACTAGGGTGATACACAACATTCATCTAATATGTATAAGCGGGCAAGGAATTTTTTTCTAGGAAGCCAAATGTGTGTTAATGGAGATTCTAGTTCTATACCTTCAAAAGCTTACATTGAAGAAGTGGTCAAAGAAATTTGTAATGGTGAAAGATGATAGTTCCCAATTTGTCCTGAATGAGTTGACGATGCATTCATGGCTCGTTCTATACATCATATGTGTCATCAATGCCTACTAGCAAGCTAGTGTAGCTCTTTGGGTGGTGGTTGTATTACTTGTGTTAATTCTAGTTAATTTTCTTTATATAACTAGATTAATTTGTTTGTAGATTATTGTTTATTATTATTATTTTTTGCAAGCCAAGCTACAAGGGTGTCACAGTGAGTTAAATCCATTGAGTTATATTTTTTTTAAGTTAAAAATAGGGGCTTGCATGATTATATATTTTACAAGGATTATGCCATTATGTGTCAAGAATTTTTTAAAAATTAATGCCTATATATACCATTTCAAGGACTGCCATAACTCCTCACATAGTTCTTTAAAGGGTGCTAGCTCAATGGAAGAGCACCTACCATGCAGGAGGTTGGTGGTTCGATTCCATTGTACCCTAACATGAATTATTAAATGATATTGTAGTTTTTTTAATTAAATATTTTTATATTAATTTATTTTAATGGTGAGATCTTTTTCTAGATTCATTGTTTTATATTTTATCCAGAGAGACAATAGATAGGATTAAAGACATTGTCTCTAGAAAGACAATATGTCTTTAATTACAGCTATTATCTTTCCAGAAACAAAAATGAAATTGTCTCATAAGAGAGACAATAATTCTTGTGTTATGTATTGTCTTTATAGAGACAATTTTTTAAGACAATAATTTGATACACCCACCTAAAGCCAATATTTAAGACAATACAAAATTTTATTTTTGTCTCAAGTTAAGACAATTTACCCAAAAATCTTCTTAAAACCTCCCTTTGTATTGTAGTGCAACTATTGTCTCTAGAGAGACAAAAATGAAAGTGTATCTCGAGAGACAAAAATGAAATTGTCTCTGGAGAGACAAAAATTCTTGTGTTATATATTGTCTATATAGAGACAATATTTTAAGGCAATTTAATTTGAAACACTCGCTTAAAGACAATATTTAAGACAAGCCACAAGTTCTATTTTGTCTCAAGTTAAAACAATTTACCCAAAAAAATGTCTTAAATATTGTCTTAAAACCCCCTTTGTGTTGTAATGTACCCAACATCTCTTCCATATTGAGCTGAAGAGGGTCTCTCAACCAAATGTAGGACTATAAAAATTGATTTTCTTTTTTACTACTATTAGTTTATCATTGACCAATCCCAGTTACAATGTTTAACTTTGAAAAACAAAGATTTATTTTTCAATATTAATGAAAAAAATATTTTTCAAATATTTGATTGGACTATAAATTGCTTATTCCAACCTCTGTATAATACAGTGCCATGTAGATCACTGCCTTAGAATTTATTGTCATTATTGCCCACCATTCTTTGTGTGTAAGGCATATTCCTTCAGTCATCACAAGAGACCAGCTCTATTAAGAGAAGTAAGTATGTAAGAGGTGGAAGAAGTAGTTATGAACATGCTGAGAAATAAAGCCCCAGGCCCGGATGGGTTTACAGCTGAATTTTTTAAAGCATCATGGAAATTCATGGACCGTGACATTTGGGAAGTAGTCGAGGAATCCAGGAGATTTTGTAAAGTCTATCCTGCACTTAATGCGACATTCCTTACTTTGATTCCTAAATAGGAAAACTCAGACACTCTGGTAGGATTTCATCCTATAGCATTATGCAATGTGATCTACAAAATTTTATCTACTATAATGGTCAACAGATTAAAGCCTCTACTGCCAAATCTCATTTCTCTAGAACAGATGGGCTTTGTAACTGGTAGACAAATCTTAGACAGAATCGTAACTACACAGGAAGCAATTCATTCCTTAAAATCTATGAAAATGAAAGGTATGCTGATTAAGATGGACCTCTCTAAAGCTTATGATCATATTAGCTGGCCCTATTTGATTGCAGTTTTTAAATCTTTTGGTTTTGATGAAAGGTGGTTGCAGTGGCTTCAGTCATTTATAACCTCTCCTAATTTTTCCATTCTTCTTAATGGTATTCCATCTCAGCCTTTTAATATTTCTAGAGGTCTCAGGCAAGGAGATCCCCTGTCTCTGTTTCTTTTTATTTTAGCAGCTGAAGGTTTGGGCAGATTACTTAAAGCCCACTTAGCGGAAGGAAAGCTAAAAGGCTTAAAGTTGTGGGGACCTGCTCTTTCTTTAACCCATCAACAGTTTGTCGATGATATACTTCTATTTTTCCAGGCTTCCGTGAAAGAGGCTAAAGCCATTTTACAAATTCTAGAGCTATTTAAGGACGCCTCAGGTACTCTTGTCAACACAAATAAATCTAATGCCTATTTCTTTAATATTAACAATGCAACTCAAACTTTCATATCAAGAACCCTGGGATTTCACATAGGCACATTTCCTATGAAATACTTGGGAGTACCTTAAAGCATTGCACCGTTAAGAGTTGCAGATTGGAAAGATACTCTCACCAAAATGGAGAGAAAACTACATAGTTGGGCATTTTGAGCCTTGAATGTGCCTGGGAGATTAATCTTACTCAAGTCTGTTCTTCAATCTATTCCCATATATCAATTATCAGGTAGAGCAGTTCTGAAAGGTATATGTAATCAGCTGGTTAATATGTTCAAAAAATTCCTTTGGCAAGGTGCTTAGGATTGTAGGAAATGGGCTCTTCTCTCCTAGGATAAATTAATCAAAGTGAAATCAGCAAGTGGTTTGGGCCTCTAGGATCCTTTCATTTTAAATCAGGTGATGGGAGCGAAACTATGGTAGAGATGGATCCAAGGAGAGAAAGATTTGTGGAAGTAGATCTGGGAAAAGAAATATGGTATGCCCCAATCAGTAAAAGGGAAACTAAAAATAGACTCAATCCAAAAAGGATCAACAATCTAGAATCTAGTAGCAATTAATAGATTTCTAATACGCCAGCATAGTTTTTGGGAAGTAAGAGAAGGAAGAAATACAATTTTTTGGGAAGATTCGTGGAAAAAAAGAGAAAAATTGTTCAGTAGACTAGACCTTGGAGAACTCTTCTTGTTTACAAATACTCAAAAAAATAGGTTAAATTATAATTACTGGTGCCAACAAAATAATAACCAATGGAGAAAATGGAAGGAAAAAGTGGATTGGCCAGACGCATCGAAAACCCAGTAGTGGAATAAACTTGATAAGGAGTTGAGAACAAGGAAGATAATGACCACAACAGGTAGTGATATTCTTAGATGGGGATATCAAACAAAAGGGATGTTCACTATTAATGAAGCTTATATTATTCATTCTCAGAATAACAATTATAATATGAGATCCATATGGAGAAAAATATGGTCTATGAATCATTGGCCAAAAGTTGAATATTTTCTTTGGATTTTAAGTCATCGTAGAGTTCTAACTTGGGATAATCTGTAGAAGAGAGGAATGCATGGCCCAAGGTATTGTTATCTATGTAGGAAAACAATTGAATCAATAAAGCATCTGTTTAACACATGTGAAATAGTGGATCTTCTATGGAGGAATCTAGCTACTATATTTAAACAAACGGATAGAGATCATACTAATATTAATGCAACCATTATCAGCCGGAGAAAAGGTGGATTCAAATGTCAGGTCTTGAACAGAGCATGGAATTTATCTATGGGATTCTTATTCTGGGGTATCTGGAAAGAAATAAATCATAGAATATTTCGAGGAGAAGAAAATACCACTGATCAAATATGGGAGAAACTGACAGAGAACATCTGCGAAACAATTCTTGTGGAAAAATGGTTGGAGGAAGATTGGAAGGTGGAAGGAATTGAAGCCTTAATAATTGCCAATATAAACTTAAAGCCTCAAATGTTTTCAACTACTCTATGGAAATATTCAGCTCCTCAACAAAACTCGCCAGATAGATGGTAGGTCCCACAAAATGGATTTATTAAACTAAATTTTGATGGTGCATCAAAAGGTAATTTAGGACAAGCAGCTATAGGAGGAATATTCAGAAACTCCCATGGTGAAGCCTGTAGAGTATATGCTATGGATTTGGGTCATGCAACTAATAATGAAGCGGAACTGATAGTAGTTAAACAAGGCTTAATCATAGCAAAAAGAGAGAATTACCAAAGACTTATAATAGAAGGATATTTTGCTCTGGTTATAGGGATATTAAGAAAACTTCAGCAAGGAACAAAATGGGAGAAGATAAGAAAAATTTGGCGTACAACAAACTTAATCAAAGAAATTGGATTGTTGATTCAAAAAATTCAATACTTGATACCTCTTCATATCTGCAGATCAGGTAATGATGCAACAGATTATATAGCTAACTGGGGTTGTAACAATACAGAAAGATACCTGGGTGTTACACCAAGAGCTAGAATTTGGGACATCGAATTACACTCTCTGCAAATAATCATTAACAGAGACCTCACAGAAGATCCTGATCCCCGATCGGGGTGTCAAACTCAGCAAATAGTGGGGAATGACACGCATTTGGTGATCTGGGATAATCAATAATTATGTTAGAAGGACTTAAATGGATCATTATACCTGGCATCTCCCACGATCGACGACCATAATGACTAGCCCTTTCTGCCGCCCCCGCATTCACTACATGGTGAAGAGTACAGGTTGGAAATCGTGTTGGCTTTTTGCATGTATAGAGGTAAGTTTCTTCGCAAAGTTTCATTCTCATATTGTTTCAAGTCTCTGGTTGAGGCTTCTAGTCTGGATGGTAGGAGGATTGGAGGCTCTACAAAATCGCCATTATCAAAGGAGAACTGGGTATGTAATGGTTTCTCACAGATATTCTTTGCATTACGGTATTCGTTACACCGCTTAGATCATCAAAATTTCTTTGCTTATGAAATTCAGTTTAATATGCTTGTTTCATTCTCTCCACGGATTATTTTCAATCTACATGTTGCTGCAGTGGTGATATGATTAGATATAGTTCCATGTTTTAGAAGCCCAGACAGTTTTTTTAGCTATTTTAAAACTCTTGTGGTTAATGGGTTACACTGTTCTATTTGGTCAAATTCTGTGAAAAACCCTATCTATCAAAACGTTTGTAGGGCGTTTCTTGATAGTTGGATTCACTGGTTATCATCCACTTCTAGGCTAGGTGTTATATGGTCTCTGTTATATTTCTCTGTTATATGGTCTCTGTTATGGTCTATGGGTATTCGGGTTTAGTTTATTTCACAGATAAACCTCTGGTGCTCCAAACAGAGTGTCTGTGATAATAATTTGTACTTTTCATTTGGTTCTAAGTGTTATACTGCTTCTCCCTTTCAAATCACAGGGATCTTGTATCAAGTTAAGATGACTAAAGTAAGATTGGTTCCTCATAAATCTGTTGTTAGAGACATTCACTGGAACTCAGTCAACCCTCCTAGTAAGTGAGGTCGTAAAACGAACACTCAGATTATGGAAAATTTAGCTAGTATTTATGAAGATGCTACACCTGCGCAAATTCGGAAAACCATTCAAGGTTGGGAGAAGGATAATGATGCTGAAGAAACAGATATCCAAGAACAATAGTCTAGGATGGAATTTATCTCAGATCCAGGAACCACAAGGGGCAAAGTTTCCCTGTTCCAGCAAATTGTGAAGACCTACTGGAGGATCAAATGTGTTTTGGCAAGAGAAATGATGAGCATGCAAGAGAAGGAGCTCAATTCCTCTGTGCTCTTTGAACTCCAACAAATGAAGAAAGATATGAGAGAGATGACCAAGACTCAGCAACAGCAGAATGCTCGAATTGGCATGATTGAGCATCAACTTCGGACTCTCCAGCAAGCAGAGATTCTTGGGTCTACAGCAAAAGACCCAGCTCCTATAGACTCATCAGATGGATAATTTTAATCATGCTCTCATATTTTTGAATGATTTTTGATAGTATATATAGTTTTTTCTTTGTATGTAACTTCTATGGACATAGTCGAGTAATTATAGTAGTAAGTCAAAGAAAGAAACAATACCAATTTTGGTTAGCTTACATCTCTTTGAGCTGGCCAAGAGACTTGGTTTCCCTCGGGCGGGTTGAGGCAACCATATACTGATGTAAATATTTAGCAACTTTCTCTTTTAATAGAAAATGGATAGGTACTACGGAATTTACAAAAAAAAAAATGTAAATGTGCATGCTTATTAGTGGTTACTGCCCACCAAATTTTATGCAAGTCCTTGTCCCTTAGTAGGGAATTAATTTTTCCACTTCATATATTTATTTGCAATATTTTTGAAAGCATATTTCTCACTTGAATAGGGACTAAGTTACTTGCCACACTTGTTATTTTTTTCGCATTCTTTGCATACTTATATTTATGTCATAGGCATGTATATTTTAAAATAGGATTAGCTAGATGGTAGAGATTGAACTTCTACCAAAAATTTTAGAATATTCATAGTAGTGTACACAAATTAAAGGTTAAGATTTATCTCCAAAGTAGTTATGCCATTTTTTATTTTTTTAATTAAATTAATTAATTAAAAAAAATGTGATATGAACAAGTATCATATTAAGTAAGTTATGGTTTTTTGAAATTGTATGAACACAATGTATTTACAAATTAAATTTTTTGTTATATACTTGTATATATACTCT
The DNA here is from genome assembly GCA_034641835.2 of Pinus albicaulis. NCBI lineage: Eukaryota > Viridiplantae > Streptophyta > Pinopsida > Pinales > Pinaceae > Pinus > Pinus albicaulis. The sequence continues at coordinate 323,592,645 of CM076582.1, forward strand.
TTTATTATTGATCATAATAATTTAAAATTTAAAATTAAATTATAATTTAGTGAATATTATTTTTTCAATTTTAACAATGTGTCATTAATAAATATTTTGATGTTAATTATGATGATGATGATGATGGTTAACGTCTAGTGAGACCAAAATTTGATCTATCGGAGCTAAAGAAACGAATTATTTAGTTTGTTTTAAAATTGTACTCCTATGCTCAAAGAGCTTGGAGAGAAGCATCCCGAGCTCACTATAATTTTGACATGTTAAAAGGCTAGGAAGGTTGGTATTGCAACAAAGATTATGAAACTGAGATCTAACATGGGTGTACACAGGGTACTCTAAGAGGAAGTGATTTTCATCCTCAATGTTCATATTCTCACAGAGATGGCAGTTCCTTTCCACCCATGGTGTTTTAGGAACTGCCCAATGACCTGTTTCACTACGGAGCTCATGAGAGTTTGTTATTATCTTGGCTATATTAATTTGTTTCTTTGAGCTAGTTAAAACAGAGAGATACTTTTGATCTTCTAGAGTAGGGTTGATGACCTCCTTATAATATCTTAATTTTCTTTTAGCCTCTAAATCTTTCTCACACCACATTTTCTCTTTAAGCTTAGAAGTAACAATATTTTTAATGCTATTAATATTTTAAAATTCAACATTTTCGTCGATCTCCTAATGGTTTAACCAGGCCCTGGTATCTTAATACCAACCTCGTTTGAGTCATAGGTGGTTTTGGATGGAATTTAAAGCTAGCTTAGGAAGTCTATGGTCTCACATGTTATTGATTTTTTTCTTGTACAACGGGAACCTAGTCATAACTAGGCTCTCGATAGGGGAAAGATACACTTCTATAAGGAGAATAGGATAGGGTGTATTGCTTTTAATTTTGAGGTTATACGTTATAAAACGCTTTTAGATTTGCTCAATATTTCTCCAAGATTCTCTAGATATGCTGCAACCCCAAACCTCACATCCATACAAGATAACAAGAGTGACTAAGGTTTCAAAGAGGAGCTTATTTTTATCCCACATCACAAGGTTTGCTGCTTTACAATTATTTTCAAGACCAAAATAAGCTTTCCACCCTCCATTAATCCTTTTCTTAATGCTATAGTTCCAGTGGAGCTTGTGATGAATATCAATTCCTAGGTACTTGCAAGAAGACACTTCCTCCAAGCTGCTATTGTCATACACAAAATTAGCGTAAGTGTCCTTCTTGGATTTGATAATCATAACTTTTGTTTTTTCAGTGTTAACAGTCATACCGATGGTAGAGTAGAAATCATTAAGAAGTCTTAGTTTCTTATCAAGATCATATAAGCACCTTGCCAGACGAATAATATCATCAGCATAGAGAAGAATGATGATGACTATTCGAGCTAAGATCATGCTAGCAGAGCCCTCTTCCTCTAAAAAACCTTCTAGCTTGTCGATGTAAATGTCAAATAGGGTAGGGGAGAGAGAGAAACCTTGTTTAACTCCGATATTACATTTAATATATTTAGACCACCCCTCATTGCTCTTAAACTTGGAAATTACATTCTCGTATAACCTTATAGCAGCAACTCTCAACTCGAAAGGAACCTTTAGCTCTTCTAATATATTCCATAGGTTATAACACTGTTACCGATGAAATAGGTAACCTGACCTCAAAACGAGAACTCTAGCCCAAAAAGTCTCAAAAAACATGAAAAAACACCCCAAAAACAAAAAGTGTGTCTTCCAGAACGCACTTGGTTTTTTTTGAAGGTAAAATTTCAACATTTTATAAAATTATGCTAAAAGAAAAATTGTTTGTTGAAAAAAGGATTGAAAAAACACCCTCAAAACAAAACCAGTTGATGCTGGAATAAAAAAATAAAAAAAATTGTGTCATAATTTTGACACTTGTAACAATGGAATTAATGACAACATATTGGGACATTTTTTAAAATTGTAAATTTCTAACATTTTTGATAGATGATGTTAAAGATAAACAAATACATGTCTGAAGAGCTTATCATTTCGAACAATTTTCATCCATGTTATTAAACATAAAATATATTGACTCTAAACAACCCCAAATTTGTAATTATTGTCAACCATAACATTAAAGATAAAATTTGGTAGCGCATAAAAACCCTAATGACAAGTTGTAAATCTAAAGTTTTTCAATCTTAAGTTTTCAACATACTTGAACAATGAAATTATGGAGAAATTATAAGACTTAAAAATTTTTAAAAAATGAACAAGTAAATGAAAAAATTATCATTGAACAGAAACAAGTAAGAGTAATTTTAATTTTAAAGGATAAAAACTTATCTTTTTTCAAATCTTAGCATAAGACAAATTTAAATCTAATTTCAACCAAAACCTAAAAATCAAGTATCAAAACAAAGAAGTGTTCCCTTTCAATGACGCATATAATTATTAAAAATTTTAAAATTATCTTATACCAAATGGTAACAATACATAATATCATGGTAATATCACTGCATAATCTAAAAATTCAACATTAGTTTCTATTTTCTATTTTACTTATAATTAAAATATCAACATTGGTACATTGTATATAACATAAATTATTTTTGTAATTCATTGTTGCATTGTCGATATTCTAAAGAGATGAATTCTTCATAATTAAAACATATAATCCAACAAACATAGAAATGTCTCATAACTTCATGAAAAATGAGATGGAAGTCAAAAATTTTATTTCAAGTTACCATGAAAACATCAATTACATAAAAGTGTCTTAGATAGTTATTCAAAATCAACCATAGGTTCTGGCACACCATCATAACCTACATCTTCAGATGAATGGCTCGATGCAGATGAAGATGATCCATGTTCTTCTCTTTCATCAACTAGTGCTCCATCCGAGTCAACATGCATGCCCACCATTTCAGAGTTCAAAAGTCTTGTAGATCTACGTCTACATTCTGCAGAGTCCCATCTCAACAGTAATTGTTCTGGTAGCAATTTCTTCAAAATATTTATGGTCTGCAACCGAAGAGTTCCTCTCTTTGTCAAATTGAAGTCATACACAAGTATGTCAACATCCTCCAATTTTAAGACATCTGTGCAGTGGCGATTTATATTTGTGCCCTTTCTTTTTCTCTTTCTGCCAATTCTTTTTTCAACTACCATCTCTGGCTTGTACACACCATTGAAAGGGTGGGTACTTGTGGCATACCAATGTACATCAACAACTGTAATATCTTCATTTTCATTAATGACCTTTATAACCTTGGAAATCCAGAATGGATAGCCAAGTGGATCTTCATCTGCTAACACTACTATCATGCAACCCTCCTTAAGATCCTGCACAGAACCCCCGTAAAGGTCTTCCATGGCTTCACGTTGTGCACATGATCTTCTAGAACCAATATATATTTCTCTTTCCTCTACCTGTGGGGAATTAATAATAGCTTGAGGCTGTTTTTGTTCAACATTGTGTGTTTCATGATGTTCACGTTCATTTGGAATATTTTGTGGCCAAAAAAAAGGAGTCTTCAAAAGCGTATCCACATTTATTGATCTTGAAATCATATCACTTTGATTACTGAAAAAATACTCCCACTAAACTGAATCAGCAACATCGAAGTACTCATATGTATCTCTAATACATCTTTTAATTTCCTCTAGACATTCAGAATAATTTATGTCTCTCTTTTTCCTTCATGCATTATGGAGTTCAGCAACTGACTATAATAACAATATCTTTGATGAAAATATTGGACGCTCTGGAATGAACTTCAAAAATGCTAAACCTGATGATGGTCCCCATTCTTCAATAGTTGAATACTTCTTGCCCCATATAAGTGTTATCCCATCAATTTTTTTGATACGAAATTGATGCTGGAAGCTAATGTCGTTAAGTTTTTCACTGCATTTCTCCTCACCATGCGATTCAAAAATAAACCTTCGCATGTCAATAGTTTCTTCCAACACATGAAAAACAGGCTCTGGAATGTATGATTTCTTAATACATTCAATTAATGATGGCAGGCTCCCAACACCTTTCCTCCTCAATGTTACTGAAAAACGACTGAACATTTGATCAATATGATCATGAGTATGCCCAACAAGAAGGAAACCAACCTTTATCTTTTTTAAAATCCCCAATTCAACAAGCATGTTTAGATACCCAAAAAGAACTTGATTTTTGTTCTTACGACTTGTGTTGTCTAATTGTAAATACAAAACTTCAGGAAGAATCCCAGACCAATGAGTAACCACATCATGGATTATAGTTATGGTCAGATTTGCATCATTGTGAATATTTTGAGTTGTGAAGAAAACTCTTGGAAACATCTTCTCATTAAATACCATACAACCAACCAAGTGAAACTGAATGAAATTTTCCTCCTGTAATTTTTTTGGCGTGCGGACAAAATGTGGAAGAAGTGTTTTCTTTTGGTCCATACCATCAATTATCAATCCCGGATATTTATTTGGATGATCATAACACTTCTTTCGATGTTTATACAACTTTTGCCTTTCACTTGTTTGCTGATTGCGATGGTCTTGAAGTTCTTTGACAATGGAATCTGTACATAAAATAAAAGAAACATATGAATAAATATATTTTCATAGTTGATAAGTATCAAATTTTAAAAACAATGTTTTGAACACATACCTCTTTCTGCCCCTTGACATTTATCTCTTTTTGCTTTAAGAGAAGCACATGTGCTGCAAATCCCCATCCTTGTCTTCTTAGGAATACGAACATTGTTGAATTCAGTTTTCCATATCCTTGTAAAATAAGAATATGTAATAAAATTACCAATTTCTTCAACAGCTTCTGCATAATCTTTGTATAACATGAATATTTCTCGTCTCGAGAAATTATCTGGAATATGTATTGTGTCTTTATTTGGCATACACTCTCCATGATTTGAAAATAAGTCTTTCATCCATGTCTTAGTAGTATTTGCAAACGACCCCACATCCCGTTTATAACGTGCTTCTAAATAATATGTGGGAT